>JARBXR010000098.1:0-115475 GCA_029100535.1 Stemphylium beticola | reverse complement strand
TAGCCTAGTACTTTCCGATCTAGGCGACCCAACCCTGGCCCAACCCTGGCCCAACCCCGACCCATTTGCCAGTCTATGTGTCTCTAAGTGTTACGAACCTGAACCTGAGAAGGGACCAAGCGAAATATGAATTAAAAGGATGACAGGATTTATAAGGATAGGTTAGATAGAAGGTTAGTACTTTAAGAACTAATAGATAACGCTACTCTATATAGCACGTAATCTTATAGTCTTAGCAAAACGCTACTATAGGATAAGTCACGTGTGTCCTATAATATACTACGAAGTCCTACAATATCTTACGCATAGGATAACATAGGACTTATAGAATTATATAGAACACTTTTAGTATATAGTAGTAGATAATAAGCTTTTATAGTTTATTATATTTAATTTTAAAATCTAAGGATTAGTATTTAATTTTTAACCCTTAAGTTATTATATTAATCTACTAATTATACTAACTCGCCTATACTATATATTAATCTTTATATTGTGTTAGTACGTATTGTCTATCGCAACTCTGCTTATGCCTAAGAACTAACCCTAGGTTATCTAAGGATAACCTTTATACTTTAAATACTCTTAATATAAGCGACATAGCTATAGACACCCTAGACGCTTCCTAAACTAGAGGAAACGCTGTACGTAGTAATAAGCCTAACTTATACTATAGCGACTGTAATAAGCTCGAAGCTTAGCTACTTTAAGTTAATTAGTATTTCTATCTTAAAGAAGAAAAGATCGAAGACCCTAATAGAGTTGTATAGGCTACCACTTTCTTCCGCAACGACGCTAAGAAGTGGGCCGACCTAATTATTCGCTGTTACTTGGACGACTCTATCACGGACGCTAACAATACCGCCCTAGTCGAGGACTAGGACGCCTTTAAGACCAAACTCTAACAGAACTTCTTACTTTTTAAAGAATTAGTAGTCGCAGAATAGAAAATATAAAGGCTTAAGTAAACTAAAGCCGCCGCCGACTATATAACTAAGTTCTAGTAGTATACTATAGTTATTAATTAAGATAATAACGCTTTAATGCGGATATACTAATAAGGTCTTAAACCTATAATACGTAGGGAACTTATATAAAGTAGAACTAGTATTATAATACTTAAGAAACTTATAAATAAAGCTATTAGGCTAGATAATAAGTTATACAAGCTATAGACTAAGGAGAAACTATTTAATAAGGGAACGTTAGCCCTAGGAGAGACAAATAGCTAATAGAGGTATACACCTCGACGTTCGTACCCTAACTAAAGACGTTAGCGAAGCTATAAGCCTAGAGTCCTAGGTGTATATAGTAGAAATAACTACGAACCTATGCACCTTAATAATATTACTAAGGGACTAGGTAAGCTAAAGTTTTAGCATAATAAGAGTAAGAAGAAAATTACTTACTACGCCTGTGGCAAAGAAGGCTATATGGCACGGGACTGTCGCAGTAAGAACAAGGTTGTGCGACAAGTCAACGTACTGAGGAAAGCCGACGATAGCCAAGACGAAGCATGGAATGTGATCACGCGACCCGCCATCACATGCCAACTATCCGGCAAGAATGGAATTCTTGACAGACTCGAGAATATAACTCTTACTATAGAAGAAGACCTAGACCACTTACTCGCGTTAGATAAGGAGTACAAGACCCTAGAAGAAGATTAGACTAAACTACGCACTAAGTAAGAGAAAATAGCTACGTTTAAGAAAAAATACTAACTAAGTATACCCTATATAAGTCTACTAGAAATAGAGGCGTTATCTTAATAAATTAACAGCCTACTCTATTACCTTAATAAGGAACTAGTAGACTATACTATAGAAACCCTAAATATCTTATAAATAATATAGTAACACTTTTATAACCTTACCTGCGAAGTAGACTAAGTATAGAGAAATTTCTCTCTAAGAATTAAGAAGTTTATGCTAATATAATTAGAACTTAAATAGATAAAATAAGTAATAGATATATAGGACGAACCTACAGTTAAACCTTTAAAGAAAGATATCTAAGAAATTATATAACTTACTAAACCCGCGACATAGAAAACCCTACTAGTAGGAGTAGATAGATAGATAACTAAGTTTACAGAATAAAAGATACGCAAGTATTAGAATAATAAGCTAGTATAGGCGCAGAAAATAGAATAATAATAGTTATAGGACTAGCTAAAAGAGAAACGTAAAGTTAACTAGATAAGTTAAGACACTACTATATAGTACTAGTACGACCTACGTAACTATAATTACGCTAAACTCTTATAGACATCCTGTACCCACGAATACTGCCTAATCTACTACTCAGAAAAGCAGGGATCCGCATAGTCTCTAAGGAGAGTGTAGGGATTCCCTAAGTGCAAGGAATAATAGTTTAAGTGTAAGAAAGATGTATGCCTAAAGTATCTATAGGATAAGTAAGAGAATACTTGCTTCTCTAGACAAGAAACACCCTAAGACGTTATCTAGATGCAAACTGTGTATAAGACACAATACGCCGACGACTCTTATAACAAATACGAGGAGTATAACTAGCAAACCTACTTATGCGAAGCATGCGATAAGCACTAGGATATAAAGGAATTCTACGGATTTAGAACTAAGTCTTTTTTAGACTAATAATAGGCTAAGAGGGCCTAGCTAAGGAGATAAACACTATAGGCTCCTTAGGACTTATTAAGCTACTAGTATAGCTTAATAGAGTACAGATGTAAGCATTAGTAGATTTAGGATTAGAGGCTAACTACGTTTTAGCGCACGCAGTAGGTCAAGCAGGACTTTAGCCACTGTAGAAATAAGAGCTATACTAAATCTAGGTTGCTAACGGACAACCAATGCTAGATGAAAGCAAGATCACCCACGAGGTCACTAAGGTGACGCTCTGCATCTAAGACCACTAGGAAGAAATAGACCTAGACGTTCTTGGACTAGCTACCTACGATATTATATTAGGACTTCCTTAGTTATAAGAATATAACTCGCGGATTAACTAGAAGTCGAAGACGTTCTTATTTAAGTATTATAGATTAGACGCAACTATAAGCTAGCCTACGTATCGACCGATTCTAATAGTAGATAAGAGGAAGATAAATAATATCGCGAAAAAACAGCGAACCTCGCACAAGAACAACCTTAAGAAATAAAGGTTTAATTTAATAGATACTAGTAAGGCACCTTTAGATTACAAAGTTAGAGTTTTAGAGAAACGCGTAACTCCTATTATCTTAAAAGAGTATAAAGAATTTAAGTACCTCTTTGTAGAAGTAGTAGATAGCGAAGCCTTACTAAAGTACTAACCTTAGGACTATAAAATTATCCTAGAAGAAGGGAAGACTCTACCCTTTAGGCTAATATATTAACTATTAGAGATAGAACTTAAAGTACTAAGAAAATAGCTAGATAAGGACTTAAAAAAAAGATATATTAGGCCTTTAATATTACTAGTAGGATTCCCTATACTTTTCGTACTAAAGAAAAAGAGACTACTAAGGATGTGCGTAGACTACCGCAAGCTTAACGACATTATAGTAAAGAACTAATACCTACTACTAAATATTATAGAATTTAGAGATTAATTATCTTAAGTAAAGATCTTTATAGTAATAGATCTACGAGACGGATACTACCTTATTAGAATAAAGAAAAGTAAAGAATAGAAAATAGTGTTCTAAATAAGATATAGATACTATAAATATACTATTATACTATTTAGGCTTACGAATACCCTAGTAATATTCTAGGAACTTATTAATAACGTGTTAAGAGCTTATTTAGATATCTTTATTATTATATACTTAGATAATATCCTTATCTACTCTAAAAATAAAGAAGAATATATAGAATATATCTATATAGTACTAAGGTGCTTAGACTAGTTTAACTTATAGCTTAAACTAGAAAAGTGCGAATTTTATAAGATAGAAGTCGCCTTTCTAGAATATATTATAGGAGCTAATAGAGTATAAATAAGTAAAGAAAAGATTAAAGTAGTAAAAGAATAGCTAATACTAAAGATAGTTAAGAATATCTAATTGTTTTTAGGATTTCTAAACTTTAATTAATAGTTTATTAAAGGATATTCTAATATCGCTATTCCTCTAACTAAGCTTATAAGAAAAGATATATTATTTATATAAAGTAAAGAAGCTAAAGACGCCTTCTAAACGCTTAAAAAAGTAAGCATAGAACTACTATACTTCCGCATCTTTATCGCAGGACACCCGCTGCGCTTCGAGACAGACGTCTCAGATCTAGCCCTAGGAGGATGCGCCAGCATCTACATTGATGGCAAATGGCACCTAATTGCGTACTACTTACGCAAGTTCTTAAAAGAAGAAGAAAATTACGACGTCTACGACAAAGAGCTACTCGCTATTGTTGCATACTTAAAGCACTAGAGAGTATACGCAGAAAGCTGCTTAGAACTTACGATATTCATAGATTATAAGAACTTAGTAAACTTTATGACTACTAAAGTGCTTAACTGACGACAAGTTTAATAGTCGGAAGAACTAGGATAATATAAGTTCAAGATCGTGTATACGCCAGAAAAGGATAACGGCAGAGCAGACACTCTTAGCCGAAGACATAATATCGCCGGAATAAAGACAACTACCAAATCCGCGATACTTAAATTCAACGAAGACGGATTATTAGGACTAGCAAAGACACTAAACCTAGTAATATAAGTTACTAACGAAGTACTAAAAGAATTGTAGGAAGCAATTATTAAACAACACTATAATAACCTAGTACACAGTTATTCTAGTATTACTTAAATAATAGAACTTATTAGAAGGAACTACGAGTTTTTACATATAAAGGATAAAGTTACTTCCTTTATCGCTAAATGCGCAGACTATTAGAAGAACAAATATAGTACCTACGCACCCTACGGAGAAATACAAGCAATAGAGCTACCTGACGCACCGTGGTTAGACATCTCTATAGACTTTATCACAGGCCTACTAGTCTTAAGAGACCCTGTTACCAAAGCATCTTACGACGCAATTCTTGTAGTAGTTAATCAATTCACGAAGTAAGTAGAATACATCGCCTTTAGAAAAGACTTTACGGCAGTACAACTTACGCACATTATTAACAATTAAGTTATTTAATACTACAGCATACTAAAGTTAATTATTAGTAATAGAGATAAGCTCTTTACTTTAAACTTTTAGACAGCATTATATGCCGCAATAGGCACACAGAGAAAGCTATCGACAGCTTATTATCTGCAGACGGACAGACAAATAGAATAAATAAATCGCACGATAAAAGCATATCTACGCATCTACGTAAACCAGCAACAAGACAACTAGGTATCACTATTACCCATGGCACAGATGGCATACAACAATAAGCTTTCAGAGTCTATAGGACAGACTCCGTTCTACGCAAACCACGGGAGACACCCAAATCTCTTTACACGTACACTACCGAGCTTAAAAATAGAAGCAGCTATCGCCACAGCTGATAAGTTAAAATTAGTATATAAGTTGTTAAGACGCGAACTTAAGAAGGCATAACGCTAAAGTATTTTATATATTAATAAGAAACAAAAAATAGTATCTTAGCTAAAGAAGGGGGATAAAGTTTATCTACTTATAAAGAACCTTCGCACTAAATAACCTAATAAGAGACTAGATAACATTAAGGTTAGACTATTTTTAATTCTTAATTAAATAGGACTAGTTAACTATACGCTTAATCTACTACTAGACGCAAAAATACACCTAAAGTTCTATATTAAGATATTAGAACTAGTAGACTTTAAAACGCTATTTTAGAAGACCTTCTACTACAAAATAGAAGAAAAAAACAAATTTAAAGTTAAGAAAATTCTCGCACACTAAAACTAAGATAATAGAAGGGAATACCTAGTTAAATAGTTAGAATACCCTAATAGCGAAAATATATAGGAGCTAGATATAAACTTTATAAACTGCTGACACCTACTTTCGTAGTATTATAAGGAGTATCTAGCGAAACATTAAAACCTAAATCGCTATTAAAGAAAGATAGTATAAAGGCACTCTAATTAAGCGCTAAGGTGCTAGGTATTAGCCCCTCTTTAAAAAATCTTATATCCTAGTTTACTATTTCTAATAACTCTAACGCTTTAATCTCCTTAATATATTTCCTAGAAGCATTAACTAACTATTGTTCTTAACGCTTTAATATCTTCTGCTGTTTCCTAAGACGATTTTTCTTGGCCCGAGCAGCCAGCAACGCATTTAACGCGGATGCCTTGGCCTAATTAGCATCAGCCTCCTGCTGCTCTAAGCGAGCCAACTTACTATCCAACTTCGAGAAGTCTGGAAGAGGCACCTTTACTAGCATATAAGTTTTTACACCGCTTCTATAGTAGTTACCACACTTCTTCTTTAATAATAATATCTGACACTCTAGATTCTTCTTCGCGCAATATTAACACGACACTATAGCGAGTGTCCTAGTATAGTTTATACAATTACTAGTAGTATAATAATAGGCAGTGCTATAGGATACTATTAGGTTAGTTTATAGAGATATAAAAGCGAAAAAAGAGGATAGTATTACAAACCTAAACCTAAGAAGAGACTAAGCGAAATATAAATTAAAAAGATAATAGGATTTATAAGAATAGGTTAGATAGAAGGTTAGTACTTTAAGGACTAATAGATAACGCTACCCTATATAGCACGTAATCCTATAGTCTTAATAGAACGCTACTATAGGATAAGTCACGTATATCCTATAATATACTACAAAGTCCTACAATATTTTATATATAGGACAATATAGGACTTATAGAATTATATAGAACACCTTTAGTATATAGTAGTAGATAATAAGCCTTTATAGTTTATTATATTTAACTTTAAAATCTAAGGATTAGTACTTAATTCTTAACCTTTAAGTTATTATATTAATCTACTAATTATGCTAACTCGCCTATACTATACATTAATCTTTATATCGTGTTAGTACGTATCGTCCATCGCAACCCCGCTCGTGCCCGAGAACCAACCCTAGGTCATCTAAGGATAACCTTCACACTAAGCTAATACTAGCTGCCTTTAACCTAGAATTAGACACTATACTCGAATGCGACTTGGTAAGATATATAGTTAAAGAGGTACTATTACAGTATAGCTACGATAGTATCCTAAGACTATACGTGTACTACTCTAGAAAACATAACGCGCATAAGTGCAACTATAAGATCTATAATAAGGAGCTACTAGTAGTAATTAAATACCTAGAAGAATAGGACTCTAAACTACGCTTAGTTAAGAGCTTTATGTTACAAACAACAGTAGGTCGAATCCTTCGGTCAAGGGAAGCGATGCTGGAGGCCAGTTGTCGCACGAGACGAAGGATAATGATCAGCGAGGGGCACGCAGATCACGTAATATACTATCCTGCTAAGGCTTACTATTTAGGATATTAGAGTACCTTAGAATATTAGGACATCTTAACTATCCCTAAGTATTAGGATAGATAGAATAGTAATAGATATAGTAATAAGAATATAAAGATAGAAAAGTTTTATTATTTCTCTTATTATAGTTAACTCTTATAGTTTTATCTCTTATTTAGATTATAAGCTAGTTATTCTATTATTTATAAAATTAGATTATTATTACTCTAAATACCTACTATCCCACTTAGTCGCTAGATAAAACCGCACGCAGCTATACGCATAGCTCTCCTGCCCTAACCCGGATCAGGTATAGAGAAGTATAGCATACCCCCCCGTGTAACACTTTAAAGTAATTATAGATTATAAGAACCTAGAGTACTTTATAGAGCTATAAATACTAAATAAGCGCTAGATGCGATAGGCTCTACTACTAGGGCAGTATAACCTAGAGATCCTCTACCGCCTAGGGAAGTAGAATATCTAAGCTAATACTCTCTTAAGGTGAGAATAAGACCTACCTATAGGGGCTAAAGACGAGCGTTTATAGAAGCGCTTTATATAGATACTAAAGCTAACTACTGTAAAAGGCTACGCCTAGGTACTACTACTTCTCTAGTCTAGGGCTAGCGCGACCGGCTAGCGTAGAGGTAGCGCAGAGGATAAGTACCGTACGGAGGTGGAAACCTACGCTTCTTTTCTCTACCTTTCTTATTCTGTACATAGGAGCAAATGCATACTCGTTAGCAGGCCTCTTTCCGCCCATAACAATATTATCTTAGTTAATCTATACTTATAGTTGCTTAAACTCTACTATATATACTAATACTAATAAGACTTACTTTAGGCGAGTAATTCTCTTTTTAGCTTAGTTCTTAGTATCTACTTCTTTAAAGATATATTCTATTTCTTATTTAAACTCTATCTAACTTATAAATAAGACTTTCGTTTCTACTTTTATTTCTCTATAAATTATATTAAGTAAATAGTTATCTATATAGAGTTATATCTAGTTAAAAGCTTTATCTTTTAAATAAGTACTTACTATAAAGATCTTTTTCTAGCTACTAAGTATTTTATTACACTCGCAGTATAGGTTAGTATAGATAAGAAATATTTATAATTTCTCTCTATCTCTACTATATTTCTTAGGTAGTACTATCTTAGATTTTCTTATAGTAATAGATTATTTATTAGGTATAACTATTAGCTAGCTTAAAAACTAATTAATTATATCTATTATTAAAGCTATTTATTATATCTAGATATAGACTTATTATCTAAGATTCTTAAGTTCCCTAATATTAGAGTTCTTATTCTTATTATTAGACTCTTAATCTTTAAGTATTTTATTATTAGCTAGAGAGGTGTTCCTATTTAGGCCTAGTACTATAGCTAGCGTAGCTAGTGCCTATCCTTTATTAGCTGCTACTAATATAATAACTCTTTCTAATCTTCTTAAGGCGTCCTATTGGTGAATACCTTCTACAAAGTCTGTGGGTGGTTAAAGTGTTACATAGGGGTGCGCTATACTTCTCTGAACCTGGTCTGGGTTAGGGCAGGCGAGCTATGCGTATAGCTACGTGCGGTTTGTCTGGCGACTAAGTAGGATAGTAGATATTTAGGGTAATAATAATCTAATTCTATAAATAAATAAAATAACTAGCTTATAATCTAAGTAAGAGATAAAACTATAAGAGTTAACTATAATAAGAGAAATAATAAAACCTTTCTATCTTTGTATTCTTATTACTATATCTACTACTATTACTACTATTATAATATTATCTTTACTGTGCCTAATATCTCTAATAGCTGCTATCTGTTAGTAGCACTAGGAAAATGGGAGAATCGTGATGTATTAGTCCTACGAGAGTGAGAGTCTATATACATGAAGTCACGCGCTAAGCCTCTATGGAACTAGCGCGAGAGTGAGGTGAGGTGAATCGCGCCTCGGGCAGAATACCTGAGGGCCATGGCTGACACTATCACTTAGATGCTGCCATCACATACTAGCGCCTGATAGTTGGTCTTAGCGTGATGTCAATCACGTGATCTGCGCGCCCCGCGCTGATCATTATCCTTCGTCTCGTGCGACTGTTGGCTGCCAATATCGCATCCTTCGTTCAGGAGAGACCTTTGCTTGTTATCTGTAAAAAGTCTGATCATATCCTACTCTTGACTTGACTATTACTGCGGAGACTTCCAATAGTATACATGACTCCCTGGACGGATCCAGTCCTGGGAGAACCAATTAAGCCAAAGGGAGTGGCCGTGATATCTATTTGACCGAGAGAGCGTGGGTGACGACGCCGGGAAACCCGAGCCGAGACATGATGTCACGGTTTAGGGTCTCTCCTGCTCTGCATCTGCAGTCGCAACTCACCTTTGATAAAGGCGCGATGCCTATCTAGGGCTAGCACTGTTTACGGCCACTCAACTATATATACTGTTCGTAGCTTCACACAATACAACTTCAGTTCAATCCTTTTATTCTCCCTACGCGCAATCCACCACACATGAGCATGAAGGCTATTCACCGGAAAACGCTCTATCTTCGGTCACAACCATGGTGGAGAAGGCTCTGCTCATCCATCACATTTCACTAAGTCCAGAGCCAACGCCGAGCTATCAACTGCAAGCGTATATACAAACAACCCTTGCTGGTCACACTGCAGCGTCACAACCGAGACAAAAAGTGCTCGATCGCGTCATCGCCAACAGATCCAGCTCCTGTAGAGCGCCGTCAAGTGAGGTCACATTGGCCAGCATACTTTGCAAAGGACCGAAGGTTGGAGGTAATGCTGGGTGACCAGGGCTGAGACATGAGGGCCATTGACCGGAAAGTGTGTCCTTTTGGCCAGAGCGAGATGCAGGCACGGTCCGGTTCATCTCTCCATTGCTACGCCAATAGCAACGTCGAGCCGCCAGCTGGCTGCCTGCTGACTTCTGTCACTTATGCTGCACTGCAACCTTGCAATACTACAGGCACTACAGACCCGCTATGCGTGGCAAAGCACACTCCGCAACAATCAATCAACTTCAATTAATTGCAATTACAATTTAATCAACTCAATTACGCTACTGTTTCTTTGTCAATTAATTAATTATAAGAATCTAGATAATTATAATTAATTTAATTAATTAGTGTGTATAGTCACTGTTTTAGGCGGCGTTATAGGCGGATTTCTGGTGTTTTAATGTTACAACCCGGCCATCTGAAGTCGCTCAAAACGACGCTAGCGCGCGCGCAACACCACCCGCGTCCTTGCTCTCTAGACTACTAAAGTATCGCGACGCCCACCACCATGCCCCCCAGAGCTACCAAGAAGCGCGCGCGCGCGTCAGACGCTCCCACTACCTCAACGAAGCGATCGCGAATTTCACCGGCGCCGCCACTTACCCTAGAGCCCTTACAAATATGGGAGAGGCAGCAGCTCGAGTCACAACCTTAAGAATCTATCGCGGCGCCTACTGAGAGCGGCAGCCACGCCGGCCACGCTAGCACAGAGTCAGTAGTAACAATAGAAGCCGCTAGAGATAGCTATATTAATAACGGTAGCGAGAACTATAATAGACTTAATTAGGATCGCCTTAGGAGTCGCTATATTAAGCCCTTAGCCTAGTTCTATCGCGGTAAAAGTTAGATCTATTAATATAGATACTGCGTTATATACTTAGATAGACCTATACGCTAGTTTTAGGTGTGTAAATACTATTATATATATAGGCTACTATCTATTATAATTAACTATACTCGCGCAACCTTCTCTGCCGCCTATTACCTCGGCCAGCCCGCTAAGGGCCATAATCTCAATCGTATGGGCGTCAGATCTACGCCGCCGCCGAAACGCGCATCCGGGCAACTATCGCTGCGCGAGGCGTTGGCTGGCGGCTTTGTGATGCCGCAAGCTACAGCCAACGCGATAGGCAACTTCGATATACAGCGCTTCCGCTACGCTGTAGTGCTCTGGCTCCTCGACAACAACCTGCCCATGGAGTTGATCAGCCGGGCGTCAACGCGCGATCTCTTTCGTATAGCCAACGGCGAGGCAGAGAGCGCCTTGTGGCGATCGCCGCGCAGTGTTGCCACGTACGCGATGCGACTGTTCCATCTAATGCAGCCGCGGATCGTTCAAGCGCTGTCGAACGCCATCAGCAAAATCCATATAAGCTTTGACGGCTGGACAATAAAGGGCGGCACGCGTGGATTTTTTGGGATCGTCGCCCACTTTGCTACATCTACTGGCGAGATCCACGACTTGCCCGTCGCGCTGCCGCTGTCGAAGCCCGGCAAGGGCCTAGCGCCAGGCAGCCACTAGATGACTCAGCCCTTCCCGTGCTCTGATTGGCCAGGCACTGATTAGTCAGCTGCTCCACTATAGATACTCTCCCTCCTCCCATAGCTAAAAATACAACACCTTACACACATTTTTTCTCTACCTCTATTAGGTTATAAGCTCTCCTCTATCACGATAAAGTGCTCTAGAGGTGCGGTTACGCAGCAGCAGAACTGATCAGTTGAACACAACATTAGTCACTCGCGCGACGACGACGACGACGACGATAAAGTCACGATGGCGCCATCTACAGCGATGGACGCGATCCCAAAGCTACAAGCAGATGGAAGCAACGCTTACCACTGGGAAGCAGCATTGAAGCTGTACGCAAACATACACTCTATCGGAGGTCTACTTGACGGCAGCTACGTTGTTTCGTGTCCAGAAACACCTCAGTATCAAACTGAACCGACGAATACGTCATTTGCATTTAACACGCCAGAACTTCTGCTCGCCGCCTAAGCGCGCGTACGAGCCTACAACAAAGAAATTACTACGCAGTACGACAAAGACTATAAGCTCTATCGTATTTACAACTCCCAAGAATCGTCTCTCACCTTAGCTATACTTAATACAGTACTAAGATCAGTGTAGGACAACGTTATAAACCTACCTACTATAAAGCAAAAGTACAAAGCTATTACAACTCGCTATCGCGAGTAAGGCGTCACTAAAGAGTGTACCCTCTAGGCAGATTTTTTAAGCTAAGAGCTTAAGACTGCCTCTCTATAGCTAACTTTACTAATAAGTTTAAAGCAGGACTTGCAAAGCTTAACGTTATTATAGACTGTAAGCTATCTAACAAAGCTCGAGTGTATCAATTCATTCTTGCTATCAACAACGCCTACCCGGACTACGGACGCGATCGCCGCGCTGATCTGCGCCGCAACGTTACTCTGAACGTCGATCGCATGTGCAGCGAACTCATTGACGAGGCCCGCCGCGACGACCCGATCAAGACTATCAACACGTCTATCCGAGCTTCTGGGGGTGACAACAACCGCAGTCAGCATACTAGCGGAAACGACGCCAATAGTAGCGCAACCCGTGGCCGCGGCAACGGGCGTGCCCAGCGAGGGCGAGGTAAAGGTTCTGGGGGTGCGACTCAGAGACCTACAAATACCTCCCCATACTGCAAGCACTGCGACTGCAACCATACTGGAGGAGGTGATAACTGCTGGTACACCTTTCCTCATCTCACCACTGAAGCCTGGCGACAGCGCCACGCTCAGCTACAAGGCAAACAACAGCCTACTGGCACCAACGCCGCAGCTATTAATGCTGAAGGCTTTACCTTTACGACGGTTTATCTATTAGAGAAGGTACAGAGTCTCACTAAGGAGACCTCTAACTTTAAGCAACGATTTATTATCGATACTAGAAGCAGCGATTACATTTGCAATAATTGTAGCAAGTTCTAAACTCTAAATAATACTACTTCTACTATAATTAATACTAGAGCCGGACCTATTACTACTACGCAGGTAGGTACTATTTAGATTACTGTTGTTATATTAGAAGGTGTACTTAATAAGGTCTCCTTTATAAACGTGCTATACGCACTAGAGATATTTGTATTAGTCCTCTCCTACTCTAAATTACGAGCGAAAAATCTCTATTACTACGGCTGGGATAGTAAGCTGTACCTTATGCCATCACAACAAGAGATCGCCTTCACACCTGAGATCGACAAGATCCCTACGCTCCTCCTCGCCAATATAGAGATTGGGGCAGCTCGCGCGTTCGCTTTTGCGACCGCCGCAACAACCAACCTAATAGGTGTACTCGCTCCTTCTCGCGAGATTACCCTACAGGAGCTCTATGAGCTGTTTGGCTATGCCGACCCCAAAGCTCTTAAGCTACTCGTCGCTAATATAACTGGCCTACGACTTATAAAGACACAGGCATTCTTATGCGAGGCCTGAATGTTATCTAAATTAAAGAAGCACATCTTACGGCAGTCTCTAGCCCGCTCAACCACGTTCCTCCATCGTATACATATTGATATAGTTAGACCAGTGACGCCCGAAGGTGTTAACAGTGAGCGCTACTAGATACTATATACTAATAACTACTTACAATACTGCTAGATTAATATTATAGACTATAAAGCAGTAATTATGTCTAAGCTTATACAATATATAGATAAGATAGAAACTTAACACTACGTTTAAGTATCTATCGTTTATATAGATAATAATAGTATATTTCTTAACTAGACAACTAGGCGTTACTTTAAGAATAAAGACATTATCTATAAGCCTTCTACTGCCTATACACCCTACTAAAATAGAGTCGCTGAAGCTAGCAACTACGTAGTGGAGGTCCGAGCGCGCACAATGATTTTGGCAGCGCCTCACATATCTAAGTCATACTGGCCATACGCAGCCTAGTACTCCATCGACGTCCTTAATCACAGCGTCAGCTCTGCTGTACTAAACAGTAAGACACTAAGACAGCTGCTACTTAAACACATAAAGGTTGCAAACCCTATATCTAATCTAAGCTCCTTCCGCACCTTTAGAGAAGCTAGGTACGTCTATTAACCTATATAGCAACGAGTTTAGAGCGCTAAGTTCGAACTACGATTAGTTAAGATGTACTTCGTTAGTTGAGATAGATCACGGATCTACCTTATGTGGGATCCAGTCACACAGTCTATACACCGTACGAGTAGTGTTGCTTAGCCTAAACACGACGTTAAAGCTGTAGTCCGTTAAGAGGACACAGCTACAACTAAACTAGATTAATACTATTATATTTAAGATCTACCCCTAGCACTAGATCCCTCTTTATTTCTACAATACTATAACGTTTCTCTCCTAGAGTAAGGTAGTAGTTATGTATTTAACAGACTAGAGGCTAAAGCGTAGTCTAGCTTTAACTTTAACGCGGACATTAACAACTACAATAGTCTTGCTAAGGTTGCTAATGCTCGAGCAACACCTCAGCGTAAGAATACACTCCAACAAGACGCTCCGCGTCACGATGAGATCAGCGCATCATTTGATGCCGGCAATATACTTGACGGACGCCGTCGCATCACTCGACGGCCTGACCGCTACGCGGCAATCTCTCGTTGCTTTGCTACGGCAATTACAGAGGCAACAACAACAGACTTACCGCCTGAGCCTGCCACACGCAAAACAGCACGCCTTCATCCATATAGCAAGCAATGGATTGCTGCTGAAGATGAGGAGCTCGCATCACTCGACCAGAATGGCACATAGGAGACCACAATTAAGATACCTCCTGGCGTATACGCCCTGCCTACTAAGTGGGTATACAAATACAAAGTCAAGGACGATGGACAACTTGAGCGTTTCAAGGCTCGACTAGTTGTCTGTGGCAACAGGCAGGAGACCGACTTCTGGCGCGAAACCTACGCTGCAGTAGCTCGCGCAACTACACTGAAAGTCCTCCTCGCCCTTGTCGCAACTCAAGACTTAGAATGCGAGCAAGCAGACGTCGTTACCGCTTTTCTCAACGGTAAACTAGACGAAGACGAAGTAATCTATGTCCGCCTGCCAGACGGGCGCAAAGCTAAGCTTATCAAAGCTTTGTATGGCCTACGCCGCTCACCACGTCTCTGGTACAATGAGCTATCGAGCTATCTTAAGGACATCGGCTTCAATCCTTTGGAGTCAGATCCATGTGTTTTTAAGCACCTAGACGGCAGCCTTATCCTTGCGTACGTTGATGATATCATCTTCATCACTTCAACGAAACAGCGCATGAAAGAGATCAAAGAGGCTGTATACAACAAATACAAGTGTCGTGATCTAGGACCAATCTCTCACTACCTAGGTCTTAGGATCCGACGCTCACGATCATCCTAACTTATTAAGATCTTAATAGAGTTATACGTCAACAAGCTTATAGAGGAGTATAGACGCCACCACGCGCTACCCCACTACACGCCACTTAACACCTTAGTTCTTAAGTTAAAGCTGCAATCTCTAACTAATCTTATAACTTAACAACAGATTTAGAACTACTAGAAGGTTATTAGTAAGCTGCTCTATCTAGCAACCTAATTGCGAGCTAATATATTCTTCTACGTCGCCTATCTCGCCCGCGCTATAAGCAATCCTACTTAGCAACACTACGAGTACGCGATCTAGATTATCGACTATCTCAAGACCTTCAAGTCTCTTATGATAAGCTATCGAGTCACATCCCCACACGCACGACTACCCATCACCATGTATGCTACAGCATACGATAACAACAAGAACAACACTGATTCTACCCTACACCTACATGGCTACAGCGACGCCTCATTTGCTGACGGCGAGGACCGCAAGTCCACTTCAGGATACTTGTTCAAGCTTGCTGGAGGTACCATCTGCCACAAGTCAGTCAAGCAGAGGCTAGTTACAACCTCAACAACTGAAGCTGAGTACGTTGCTCTTACCTACGCCGCCAAGGAGGCTACCTGGCTGTACCGTCTGCTACACCAGCTCGGTTACAACGGTACAGATACTCATCCTATCCTCATCTACGGAGACAACGCTCCATCTATACAGCTACTACACTCAGAGGGTCACCATGAGCGTACTAAGCACGTCGACATCTACTACCATTACGTCAAGGATCAGGTCCGTGAAGGCAACCTCACCGTCGAGCATGTACGCACCCACGACATGGCTGCCGACGGCCTCACTAAACCTCTTGAATAATAAGCTTATAATAGGTATCTACAACACCTAGGTCTTGCAACCTTAACTATTAATAAAAAGGAGTATAAGGGTTAACTAGAGTAGGACTATTACAGCCTATAAGGGTGTGTCGAAGCCTGGTAAGGGCCTAGCGCTAGGTAGCTACTAGATAACTTAGCCCTTCCCGTGCTCTAATTAGCTAGGCACTAATTAGTTAGCTGCTCCACTATAGATACTCTCCCTCCTCCCATAGCTAAAAATACAACACCTCACACACATTTTTTCTCCACCTCCATCAGCCGCAGCTCACGGGCGCCCACACTGGCGAGGCGATTGCTATAGCTGTTGTTGCAACGCTGCGAGCGTATCAGATTACGTCAGCTACGCTGGGTTACTTTGTGCTAGATAACGCCAATAACAACGACACCGCGATCACAGCTGTAGCGCGCGACTTTGGCAACTTCGAGCCGACGGAGCGACGCCTCCGCTGCGGCCCTCACACGATCAATCTCATCGGGCAAGCGCTACTCTTTGGGAGGGATAAAGACGCTTACGACAACGCCGACGAGCATGTGCTGGAGGAAACTTTCATAGAGCAATGGCGTAAAAATAGCGCTCTTAGTATACTTCTTACGGTAATTAACTATATTAAAACACTATAGCAATATTAGTTATTTACTAACTACCTAATCGCTACTAATAACGACCTACCCGCTACCGCGTACGTTAAGCTACTCTAGCTAATTAAACTTATTATTACACGCTAGAACTTATACTAGAACGCCCTTAAGCGCGTAACTTAGTTTAAAAGTAGCTTTAATCTATATATTAAAAAATGTGTAAGCTGTGTAGCTTATAAGAATAGGCGTAGCGCTAGAAGTAATATATTAGCGTAGATAAGATTAGGCGGGCTATAAGCTACTAATTAGGTAGTTATTACTAAGTATTAACGCTGCCTTAAACCTCTTAAAGTTACTACTAAGCGATTAGAAGGGCGCGGTAAATACTATAGCAGCAGCTTTAGCGCTATACACGAGGTGTTGCCTATGTTTAAGTATCTACTTAACTAGCTAGAAAAGCTCGCCGAGCCGTATAGGGACGTGGTTTTTGACGCACACGCTAAGGCGCCCGAAGGCGAGTTTTACACCTATTTGTGCGCGTTTCTCGCTAAGCTATGTGTATAGATCACCTCTATATTAACCTCCGCGCTGCCTGGCGTAAAGCCAACGAGTACTACAATAAGCTTAACAACTCGTCTATTTACTACGCCGTAACCTGCCTCTACCTATACTACAAATACTACTGCGAGAACTTATAGGAGGATAAACCTACTTAGTTATATAAGGCGAACGACGGCTTTTAAAAGCTTTGGGATTGCTATAAGCAGGCGCCGCAGCGGAGTCCTCCGCGCCAACAACCTCGCTCTGGCGCTATCGACGACGTGATCGGGCCGCTCACATCTCGCCGCAACGGTGCGGGCAGCGAGAGCCGCGACGAGTACAATCGCTGGCGCGAGCAGGAGCCAGAGTGGAGTATAGAGACCTACCACGGCGATGGCAACGCCGTCTTGTATTGGATCGCGATGAGGCCAAAATACCCCTAATTAAGCAAGTTTGCGATCGATATACTAACTATCCTAGTATCTAGTTACAAGTATAAGCGCCTATTTAGTAAGCTTAGCGACCTACTAGAGCCTAAATAGCGCGCTATTAATAGTAAGCTACTCGCTGCATTTTAGCTTATACGCGCGTAGACTCGAGCTGGATACAACCCCCACAATAGCGGCGACGACGACGGCAGCGATAACTACAACAATATCAACGACGAGGAGCTCACGCGTGAGTACAGCATACATAGCTAGATAGTAGACAATTAGGGTAAGGCGCGCAGCGCTAGGCGCGCCGCTTACGCTTTTAGAAAAAACTCAATACTATACTAAGACTTATAATACTAATTAATTATAATTACTTTAATTATACTACTTTAAAATACTAATTAATTAATTAGTTAAAGGCGCCGCGCTAAAGTTTTGTCAATTACGCAATTACGGCGGTCGATAATTGGGATAATTGATTGTTGCGGAGTGTGTGGCAAAGGGTTGTAAAACCCCGACTATGAATCTAGCGCCTCATGTGAGTGAGATATCGTGTCCAGAAGAAAAAGCCTGTTTAGGTACAACATGTCCTAATGAGGTGAATTGGAGGACGTGTTCACCAGAAGGAGTAAGGGTCGGAGTGACTAGAGCTGAGACCACGACGTGAGAAACGATGCGGTAAATAGTGCTTTGCAGAAACAGTAATGCCCCGGTGAGTCTGAAGAAAAGCAAGGGGCAAATAGGCTGGTTAGTCGATAATGTGAAGCGCTAGATTGTGCGACAGACGAGCATTCCTATTTCGGTTGCAGATGTGCTTCAGGTGAGGCCAGCGTGCGAGTTGGGATTAAAAGCTGGACGGAAGCAATGGGAGAGGTGTCGTGCTTGTAGATTTGTCCTATTGCATTGTGTTGTGTTGCGGGTAGAAGTCTAGAAATGCTTGAACTGGAAGACTTCAGCATGTACGAGAGCCGGAGTGGCCGGCCTATACTAGGATTAAATGAATGTGACAGGGACAGCTTATGGAGAAAGATTTGGGCACTGTAGTAACGTGGGCTGACTCTCGTAGGCAGGCAGCTGAGTTTGAGAGAATTGCTATATAGAGAATAGTTAGATGAGCAGTGTTGGCAACAATCAATCAAATTGCAATCAAGTTGCGTCGTCGTTATAGAAATTGCAATTTAATTAAGTTAATCTTATTATTACTATAATTGCAATTAAATTAATCTGTAAGGTTATACTTAATTAATTAATTAATTAGATTATAATTATAGGTGTATATAAGCGTAAGGCTACTAAGTTTAGTAAAGTAGTAATTTTATAATAGTTTCTTAGTATTAAGTTTTAGCTTAGTAATTATCTAAACGCTTATTTTAAGATTAACTTATGCGTCTTTGCAATTTAATAATAACTTAAATAAATTTACTAAATAGTGCGCGTAACTAGTCTATTTTATATTATCGCGATGCCTACTTATAAAGCTAATAAGCTAGTAAAGCGTCTTTTTACTAGGTAGATTTACGCTGCTGGCCGCCTAAATAAATAGTATAAACTCACCTCTTGAGGCACTAAAAGCTAGCCAATTGCTATTAAGAATACTCAACCCAGCTCACCGCGAGAAGCCCTAGCGATCGTTAGCGAGGCCGACGATTTCGAATCACAGCTGCGCGACTCTCGGCTAGAAGATGAAGTTGTCGCGCCTGTCGAGGCGTTAGAGGCGGCTACGGTGGCGTCTACAACTCTAAAAGATAAGGAGAATAAGAGCTTTAATACGCGGTTTACAGATAACTTTAATAGTGTTAACTAGAAGCTTTTAAAATATTTTATATAGCTGCCGCGTACCTAAACGCACTATAAAAGCTAAGTATACTAATATAGTTATTACGTCACTCTATAGCGTAATCCTGATTAGATTTACTAAGTTTACTATATCTACTATCGCAATAGGAAGCTCGAAGGCGCGGTCTATAAGACATTAACGGCGATAAGCTTAGTATAAAGCTATCTCCGCAAGCGGCATTAAATAGACTTATTAGGTATTATAGCGACATAGTTGCTACCTAGATAATAGACTCTTTTAATAATCGCGGGCTTAGGCATCTTAGTTAGTTAAACTATTACTAATAAAGTAGGCTAGTTTAATATATAAGCGTTTTAGATAGCGGCTATATACTAGCTTATTAATTATAATATACTAATAAGGCTTTTTAAATAGCTAATATTTTAGTAGTTTATAGAGTTTATAAACTTAGAAGCTAAGAGGGCGTTATAGAGAAGCTATAATAGCATTAAGCGGTATATAGTGCGGCTATATAACTACTTATTGCCGTAGGTTATTGCTAAGTTGCAGTTAGCAATTAGCAAGATCTATATCAGCTTCAACGGGTGGACAACTAAAGGCGGCAAGCGTGGCTTCTTTGGAGTTATTGCGTATTACGCAACTGCTAACAGCGTTGTTAAAGACCTCCTGATCGACTTGCCGCAGGTTACTGGCGCTTATTCGGGTGAGAGGATAGCTAGTTATATTAATAGTACGCTAAAAAAGTTTGAGATAACAGTGTTAAAGCTAGGTTACTTTATACTTGATAACGCTTATAATAACGACGCTGTAATAAAGACGCTTAGGAGCAAATACGGCTTTGTTGCTAGCTAGCGTCGCCTTTATTGTAGCGCTTACACGATTAATCTTATCGACTAGGCGGTAATATTTGGCTCGAACAAGGACGCTTTTAATAACGATTCGGCCAACCTCTAGGTAAGTTACCCTGCTATCTCTTTTTTGCAACCACGCTGACAAGGTTGTATAGGCTAAGGAGGAGCTCCTCGCGGATTGGCGTAAGTAAGGCCTATTAGGCACGCTTCTCGATATTATTAATTATATCTAGACGCCGCAATAGCACGAGGTTTTCTACAACTTTTAGGCCTTAGCTAACCACGATCTACCTACTAATAGTTAGAAGATCTAGGAGATCGTAAAGCCTTACGTTATTTAGTAGAACTTATATTACTTAGCGTTTAAATAGGCTATTAAGTTATAACTAGCTCTTAATAAGTATATCGCGTATTATACTAATAACCGCGAGCCTATTGAAAGCCGCCCGAGGATACGCGGAAATAGAGTAGCCGACGCGCTAAATTGGATAAGATCTGGCGGGCTGTCTGCTAACGATTAGGCTGTTGTGAAGGACTATATTAAGGTTCTACAGCCTTTAAAGGCAGCGATAAGGCGGCTAGAAGGTCGTAGTAAGAGTAGACGTTTTAGAGCGATTTACAAAGTATTACCTATCTTTAAGTACTTACTTAGTAAGCTAGAGTAGCGGTATAGGCCTTACGAACTTATTAATTATAAGGTAACTAGTGCGTCTAAGGACTACCTCGCGATTAACTTAAAAGCTACCTAGGCAAAAATTAATAGCTATTATAGCTAGCTTAATAAGTCGCCTGTCTACTTTACTGCTGTCTGCCTCCACCCGTACTATAAGTTTTATTGCGACCGCGCGTGGAGCGATAAGCCAAGCTAGCTCGCCTGATCGAGAGAAGCTTTTCAACAGCTTTGGAGTACTTACTAGGTGCCGCGGAGCCTAAAAGCTCGCCCAAGAGAGCGCAATCTGAGTGCTATTGACGACGCTATCGCGGCAATTATGGAGGATCCCAACTCCGACGACGACGAGGGCGGCGATAAGTATTTGCGTTAGCGGACGTTCAAGCTAAAGTAGTCAAAGACTGTATTTAAAAGCCCTAGCAACAGCGTAATAGCTTACTAGACTAAGCTACGCCCTAAGTATCCCAACCTCGCGCGCCTTGCGATCAATATACTAACAATCCCGGCGAGTAGTTGTGACTATAAGCGCGTCTTCAGCGAGGTTAGTAATCTACTTATTCCTTAACGGCGTAATATGGGATCGCAGTTACTATCCGCGCTTCAATGTGTACGGTGTTAGATGAAAGACAGCAAGCAGATGCCGCCCAAGAAAACAGCACTTAGTGACGACGATCTCGAACGGTTATACGACCTCGCGAAGTGGGAGGAGCTAGAGGCTGGGGCAGGTAAGCAACTGGCGATTAACTCTATATAACTTAGCTAACTATTTCTTAAAATAGACAATAACAACAGCTTTTAATAGTAACTTATAAGTAGATTTACCCTCTCTAAACTAATCACGCGAGCGAGCTATATATTATACTATTATAGTTAGAGTTATAAGATTGCTTTAAGTCTAGTTAGGTCCTTATAGTTATTATTTCTTTTTTACTATTTTTTTAGAACTAGAGGGCTATACTTAACACTAAGGAACTATTATAAGATCGCTATTTTATTAAATTTAGCAGCCTTACGCTTACGTACGCCTATAATTGTAATCTAATTAATTAATTAATTAATTAAGCTTTTTTTAGCCTACTAAATTAATTAAATTAATTACAACTCTAGAAGATTGCAATTAAATTAATCTCGAGCTTCTGATTTGATTGATTTGATTGTTGCCAACACTGTAGATGAGGTGGAAATGGGGTGACGGCTGGGCGCAGGCCAGGGGTTACAGATCGAAGGGAAGAGAGTAGAGAGTAATGGATAAAACAGAGGATGGGAAATTGCGGTTTGGGGGGCCTTTTATGACAGTGGTTGAAGGTTGATTCCCTGTTCAGGCGTAGCGTGAAAGCCGTACGCGAAGCCCGGATTGCCCAAACGGGGAGCATCAATTCCCTAATACAGGCTTGCCATCTCATTTTTTACTTTTTTATATAATCACACTGAGAATAACTATAAGTTTTGATAAAAATTTAAAAAGCTTAAAATGTTTAATCTAAAAAATACAAATTACTTGATTCGAGTATAAAGCTTTGAGGCTAGGCTCAAATTAGTGTAGTTTAGACTCTAATCTCTACAGTGTATTTGTTAAAAGGTTCCAAAGTAGATGACAACATCCTATTCTCTTTATCAAAACTCAGATTTTGTACCTATCGCGAAGAATCACCTCTCCTTTCTATTGTTAAATGAAAATGGCCTACTCTACCCCCCTCGAGTCACGACGTATCTTCCTAGACGGAATTGCGGGAAATGCTCTTCTTCCGTCGCTCCCCCGTCATTTCGCAGAATGCGCGAAGCTCGTGCGATTCCATGGAAATGCGTCACCAAGTATTCCCGTGAACTGGCGATGGGCGGAAAGCATGTCTGCGCTCAAAGCACTCGAGGCGACAATGATGAACTGTCTGCTTATGGAAAAGTTCAAGATAGAGCCGGTAGAAGTGTCGATTGATACGTATGTGCGATGCAAGCACCACGTTTCATATTCTTTGTTGTGCTTACATCGCGTTCAGAGACCATGCCTCGCTGTTCGTGTTCTCGCCTCATCTTGCGAAGATTGAGGGCGATGGCGAAGAAAGGGTGAACCCACTCAATTGCTTGCCAGTGCGCGAGGACGAGGACAAGGCTCCCCAAGAGAGCCTATACCGAATGATGGCGACCAACATCTACAAAACGCGCGACGGGCGATACTATCACATACACGGTGAGTCCGGGTCTTTATCACTCTCTTGTTGCAAAAGTACGCACTGACGAGAGCGCAGGAAGCTTGAACCCAGACATAGTTCTTTCAGCTTTGGGATTGCCGCATCAGATGGACATTCCGCCGATACCCTCCCATGTTGCGGCGGTATTCCAGGACCAAACGACCCAGATAGACGCCGTGTCTATGGACAAGCTCATGAATCATGTGCACCGCCAAGCTGGAACCATATCGTACACGTGTGAGGAGTACTTCGCAAGCGAGCACGGAGCGGCCAACTCGCACGTCGAACTATACGAGATAGTGCATCAGCCCGTCGCATCTCAGGCGCCTTGCTGGTGGCCTGAGGCACCAGAGTTTCTTTCGAGCCCGGAGCGTCCGCTTGCTGGTCTCAAAGTGGTGGATCTGACGCGTGTGATCGCTGGGCCGACAATAACCAACAGTCTCGCTGAGCTCGGGGCTAGCGTTATGCGTGTCACATCACCACACATTGCAGATTTCACGAGCATGTTTCGCGACCTCAATTGGGGCAAGTGGAACTGTCACTTGCATCTCAAGGACGAGGGCGACAAGGAAAAGCTGCGAGACCTGATCAGGGAGGCTGATGTGGTAGTGGATGGCTATCGACCCGGGGTAAGTGAATATCTGATTCGAAACCAGCAAGAGAAGTCATGAGCTGGCACCCATACTGATCTATACCCGCGCAGGTCATGGATCGCCTCGGTTTTGGCCGTGCAGACATCTTCGACCTCATTCGCGACCGGGGCCGAGGAATTATCCACGCGCGCGAGAACTGCTATGGATGGCATGGGCCGTGGGCCCATCGAAGCGGCTGGCAAGGCATTAGTGATGCGGTGAGACACACACGCTGGGCTTTGCTGCCGATGCACGTCATCCTGGGCTCGACTAATCTGGTGGCAGTGTTGTGGGGTCTCGCTTGCGTACGGAGAAGCCATGGGCCAGCCCGGCGAAGCCGTCACGCCGCCTTTTCCGAATTCTGATCGATGGTTAGTGTACCCGCGCACTAATGCACGCCCGGCTGGGATGTGAATGCAAGTGCTAATTACTCAACCCATCTCACAGCACCGGGGTGATTGGCAGTGCAGCGATTCTGTGCGCTCTGATGCGCCGAGGCAAAGAGGGTGGGAGTTGGGGTGTTGACGCAAGTATCACCTGCATGCGCGAATGCGCAGTCGCTGACCAATCGCAGCTTGCACTTAATTATTACTCGCAGTGGCTTGTCCGCTCTGTCGGTACTTATGATGAGCATGTCTGGGCAGACTTGTGGGCCCGACACGGCTCGCTCGCCTTCCACCACTACGACAACACGCGCATCACCGTGCCAAGGCTCATGCAGCTTTTGCAGCAGCACGACAAGGACGTCCTGTTCAAGCCCGAGTTCTTTAACACGTACACCTCAAAGGCGATAGGTGTGGATGTTAGGAAAGTCAAGCCGGTGGCGAAGTTCGGAGACGGGCTTGTGAAGCTGGGATACAATGTTGGCACTAGGGGTAATGGCCGCGATGCGCCCTTTTGGCCCAAGAATCTTTTGGATGAAGTTGTAGATTTAGCACGCTGCACATGAGGAGGCATCACAGGATTTCGGGTGAACTAGCAGGATGCAGTTTGTTTGACAGGAGAGCTATCACCTCCTAGCTAATCACATTATTCATCGTGTCTAGCTGAGCCACCTACCGGAACAGACTTTGGAATTCCCTCTGTCCTTGAGGTTGCTTGTCAAAGGGTGTCCAGTTCTTCTTGGTCTGAATCGGCACCCATTCGCCAACCTTGATGTTCCTCTTCTCCTCCAAGTCCGGACGCTCCTTCTTCTCAAACAGTCCTAGCCTCTTGAGTAGCGGGCTGTTCAACGTTTTGAGCTGCGCCTCATCATTTGGTCGCAGGAAGTAGATGAGTCCGAACCGCTCTTTGTGCATCTGATCAACCGGGGGTGCCACGACGCGATGCATGCAGCTCTTGAAATAGCCATTGGTCCAAAAGTGCATCATATCTGCGGTGTTGACGATAATGCTGTTGGGTACATGGCGCACGGCGTGCCACTCTCCATCGCGCGTCTGAAGCTCCAGACCAGGCACGTCCTGAGAGAAAAGGAACGTGATGCTTCCAAAATCCGTATGGCCGCGAGTGTACGTGTTGTTGTATGATGCGTTCACGTCAGGGCTCCGCGGGTGATACTTCATGTAGCGGAGGAAAGACGAACAGGGCTTTTCGTACTGATGTTGGTCGACTAGTGTGTTTTCGGGCATTTCCAAGACGTCGCCTAGAAGACGAAGCACTCGGTACGCCACGTTCTGATGGACATGGCGATGAAATCTCTCAATCTCCTCGTACTTGTCCTTTACAATCTGCGGATGTGCTCTCTCGTATTCAGGGTTGAACTTGAACACATGGTAACACTCCCAGTTGTCGCGCTTCCCAGGGAACTGCTCGATGGAGCCGAGGGGTCGATAGCCATTGTAATCGCCCTTTTCCAGATCGGCGCGATACTTGAGCTTCTCTTCCATCGGCAGCTTCAGAAGAGAATCACCAATCGCCCATTGCTGGTTGATCTCAGCATCGGTGATACCGATGTTGGTCAGGTAAAAGAACCCTAAAGGCCCTCAAGTCAGCTATTAGAACACACTTTGTAGATAAGGGCCTGGTAGTGAAAGGGAAGAGTTTTTACCAGTTTGCTGCACTGCCGCCTTCAGCTGACTAACGAGATTCTTTCTTCCCTCCTGATCCTCAAACGTTGCCAAGTCCAAGATTGGAATGTCCGCAAAGGACACTGAGCTTAGTCAGTCTTTGTACAGGTGCTGTCTATCTGTACTTGGAGCGCCACTTACGATCGGTTTCGGTTTTGGCAGCGACGATAGGCTTGACCGCGACCTCGGTCTGGACTTCGACTTGCGTGGAAGTCATGTTGCAGGTGGAATAATAACAGTGACTAGATCGAGTTCCCCGGTGTTTGGTGAAGTTTTGAGCCGCATATCTGGTTGACGGTCGTCTTTTATCTTCAAGGTCGTTCGGGCGCCCGGGCCAATACACCAAACGATGCATTCGAAAAGGGCAGCTTTCTTGTTGAGATGCTTAACCAGATTAGGAATACGAGACAGAAGCGTTGCAGACAGTAAGTGATCCATGAACTCCGGGGTCCTTGTTTCACACCTTCTCTCAGCTCCTGCACGCTTTATGCACTCCGCAAGGCAGCCAAGGCTCCAGGTTCATTCTAATATATGCGCATGTATGTATATGCAAAGGCACCTACATACCGTCAAAAGCCACCCATTGCCCGTGTACAGAAAGGATACTTGCACTAGTTGCCACACAGATCGGAGAAACTACCCGAACATGACAAGCGAGTCGATGAAAAGAGCATTTGGCCAATAAGTTTGATTGCACGCGAGTCACGTAACGTGTGGGGATTAATTTGGCGCTATTTTCGGGCGAGATCGTAAAAATTATCTTCCTACATGATTGCATTAGACAAAGTGGTGTGTGGTCGGATATCATTCATGTCTAGAACCTACATTGAGACACACACCGCATATTGTAACACGGTCATTATTTATGTCAAGTGTATTATGTACACTTGGCCCATATCATAGAGGCTTGTTTATTCGTGTGTGAGCTTTTATATTCCGCATCAATCACGGCAGCTAATTCTTCATCTCCAATCATTTTTTCAAACCTCATTCCAATATTATCAGCACTTGCAGTGGAAAATGGGCGGTATTACGACTTCCTCTCTTGCGGCAGAGCAAAAGGTGCCACAGCTCAAGTCAGGCGCCTTCACTTCCTTTCCGACTCTGGATCTCTCTCTTCTCGAGACTCCTCAGGGAAAAGCAAGGTTTCTGGTGGAATTGAGAGAGGCCTTGGTCGTGGTAGGGTTCTTCTACCTGATCAACATCGAACGCTTCGTCCCTCCGGGAGTTCAAAATGCGTTTGTCGAAAGATCGAAGGACTTACTCTGCCTGCCGCTCGAGAAGAAGTTGGAAATGGACATGATCAACAGCAAGCATTTTCTGGGGTATTCTCAGACCGGCAAGGAACGGACGGCACAGAAGCTTGATAACCGGGAAATGTTTGATGTGAGTCGCAATTCAGTGGGATGATAGCTTTCAGGAGATGTTCTGACAAAGATTCCAGTTCTTGAGCCCCGTGCCTGCCCCGGAACCAGACGATCCCATCTACATGAATGTGCAAGGACCAAATCAGGTCAGATGCAAACATGCTTATCTCTCACGACCTGAGCTGACTTTGAAAAGTGGCCAAACGAAAATGACGCCCCGGGCTTCCGTCACGCATTCGACACATACCTAGCGGCTGTTGGGAAGCTGGGCGAGGTGATGAACATGCTCGTGGCCGAGGCTTTGGGTTTGGAACCCATGGGGCTAATGAGATTTTTTGGAAGTCCTCCGCGTAACAAGGTTTCTCTGCTCAAATACCCTGAACCTACACTATCCGCAGGATCGGAGTCGCCCGATTCGGCTAGGTACAGCATTCCAGCTGGCGAGGTGGAAAACGACGAAGAATTCCAGGGAGTAGGAGCACACAAAGACGGCGGTTGCCTAACCTATCTGCTTCAAGCGACAGAACACGAGGGTCTCGAAGTGCAGAACAAGTGCGGAAAGTGGATCTCTATGCAGCCTATCCCAAACTCGCTCGTTGTCAACGTTGGCCGATCCTTGGAGGCTATCACGGGAGGGGTCTGCACCGCAACTACTCATCGCGTCAACCTTAGCGCTAAGAAGTTTTCTCGCGCTGATGGCTCTGCGCTCGGTCCGAGGTATTCCTTCCCTGTGTTTCAGACGCTCAAGATGGACTTGACGAGCAAAGAACTGGCTTCACTGAGGATTTCGGATGTAATTAAAAATCTCGTCGAGGGGCAGCAAGTGGCTTCGGATGCAGAGGGTTACTTTGAAAAGTATCATTTGGAAAGCCCTGGGGTAGGTATCTTTACGGCAAGGATCACCAGTCATCCTGAGGTGGGACGGAAGTGGTACCCGGCTATCACGGAAAGGATCCTCAAGGGTCAGGCTGAATTTGGGGCTGTTCGATAGATGCAGGCGAGGGGTAATGAAGATGACCCACCGCTGCGCTAGGTGCAATAGGACAATGAATGGGTACGTCAAGGCATGGAGCAACATGCATAGTGATCTAGCGCGTATTGCTCAGATACAGCAGTAGTAGTACAGAGAGATGGCCTCGCAGCGAGGGGGTTGGATCAACGAGGCGTATAAAGGGGAGATTCAAGGGCGTAGTATGAAGAGACATCTAGGATTCGTCTTACCACTACTACATCTACGGAAGCTCGACTGCAGCTACGTGTTACCATGTGCGGAATCAGTGTGGTAGTCGATATAGAACGGCAAAGGTCGAGGCGCGGGGATGACGCGGTCAGGTGCATGTTGCACGAGGAGCTGAACAGCAGTTTGGATGCAATTGCGCACCGTGGACCAGATTCACGTGGGATTTGGATCAGCGAAGACAATCACGTTGGTAAGTGAAGAGGGGGTGTGGGCGGACGAAATAACTAAGCAAAAACAGGTCTCGGGCACTGCCGGCTAGCCATCCAAGATCTGTCGAGCGACGGGGAACAGCCCATGCACGACAGCGAAAACGAGGTTCATGCCGTGGTCAACGGGGAAATCTACGATTACGAAAA
Organism: Stemphylium beticola; assembly: GCA_029100535.1. Taxonomy (NCBI): domain Eukaryota; kingdom Fungi; phylum Ascomycota; class Dothideomycetes; order Pleosporales; family Pleosporaceae; genus Stemphylium; species Stemphylium beticola. The sequence continues at coordinate 86,307 of JARBXR010000098.1, read as the reverse complement.
AGTGCGCGAGCAGATCAGCAAGGAGTTTGGATACGTGTTCAAGGGCCACAGCGACTCGGAACTAGTGGTAGCACTGTACAAACACTACGGGCTGTCGCTGTTCCAGCATCTGCGGGGCGAATTCGCGTTTTGCATATACGACTCGAAGACGGGCATGGTGGTTGCAGGGCGCGATCGGTACGGCATCAAGCCCCTGTTTTGGACTAGAGTGGGAGGACGCCTGCTGCTTGGGGCTGAAGTCAAGGCATTTGCAGCACTGGGATGGCAGGCCGAGTGGGACACTCACGGACTGGTGGACGAGGGTTGGCAGTTTGGAAATGGCACTCTGTTCAAGGGCGTGCAAAAGGTGCGGCCAGGTCACTATCTCGTTTGCATGCCTGCGGGGACCGTGGAAACGCGCGAGTACTGGGACGTATCGTACCCGGATTATCAGCAGCAGGTGGAGAAGCGCAGCGAGGAAGAAATGGTGTTGGGGGTGCGAGAACGATTACTGGATAGCGTCCGGAAGCGGATGCGAGCCGACGTTCCCGTGGGCATCTACCTGTCTGGTGGTATCGATTCATCTGTAGTCGCGGGCATGGCGCATCACCTGCAGACGGCGGCGGGAGGGAGCGAGGGACTGGGAAGCCAGGGGACGGCGACGGCGGCCATGACGTGCTTTAGTGTGGGGTTCGAAGTCCCTGGCGGCGGAGACGGGGCCCTGGACGAGTCGGCGACAGCTTCGCGCACGGCGGCCTGGCTTGGGGTCAAGCACCACGTCCTGCCAGTGGGCGAGGCTGAGCTGGCCGACAACCTGGAGCAGGCCGTCTACCACGCCGAGCACCACAATCAGAACCTCAACTTTGTCGGCAAGTTCCTGCTGTCGCGAATGGTGCACGCCCACGGCTATCGCGTCGTCTTGACGGGCGAGGGCGCTGACGAGCAGTTTGCCGGCTATCCCATGTTCCGCCCAGACATGGTGCGTGGACAAGACGAGCACGATCACGCCGACAGAGTCGCAGCCGCCGACGACGACATGGCGCGCCTTCTTCACCAGCGGGGCTCGACGGCATGCGCAAACGTGCCCCCAACGGTAGGCCGCGAACTGCGAGCCATCGGCACCGCCCGCGCACTATCTGCCTATCAACTGGCCCCTGAGTGCTGGCACCCCAGCCTGCCCGCCCCGCACCCCCTTGAGACGCTCGCCGCCGGCCTGTCTGCGTCGGCCAAGTTCAATATGCAACACAAGTGGCATCCCCTGCATGCCGCCCTCTATGTGTGGACCAAGTCGCATCTCGCAAACTCCATCCTCAGCTGCCTTGGCGATCGCACCGAGATGGCCCATTCACTCGAGGCCCGCACCCCCTTCCTCGACCACCACCTGACGTCGTACGTGAACTCTCTGCCGCCTGCCGTCAAACTGCGCTATGATGCCTCAACCTCTCCTGCCACCTTTACCGAGAAGTGGATCTTGCGCGAGGCCGCCCGCCCCTTTGTTCTGCCAGAGCTGTACGCCCGCCAAAAGCACGCGTACACCGCCCCCATGCTGTATCGCGTCGCCGGGCCCCTGCATCGCCTCTACACCCGCCTACTTACCCAAGCCAACGTCGCCCGCTTGGGTTTTCTCGACTGGCAGCACGTCAGTCAGCTGCCACACCAGGCCTTTGTGCTCCAGGACCCAAGAGCCATGCGCAGCCTGAACCTGTGCTGTCAGTGGATCATACTGTCCATCAAGTTCAACATGCCCCCTGCCTGCTGATGTTATTTTTTCCTCTCCCAGGAATACACAACTATCCCCATCAATCTGCTTGTTTCCCTCACCATCACCCTGGCCTCACCATGAAGTCTTTTTCCGTCCTGACCAAAGTCGACCTATGTGTCCTACCTCTGATGCTAGCTGCATCCTTCCTCGCCCACTTGGACAAGGTACCAACCAAGTCCTTTCATCCTCCTCATGTTGTACCTCATGTCCTTCTGCTGCCATGGCTGTCCACAGAGCCACACGCTAACAAAGCCTCGTATGCGTCCATAACAGAATTCTCTTGCCTACGCTGCTGCACTTGGCATGACCAACGATCTCCACCTGCACGGCTCCCAATATTCGTGGCTTAGCTCCATATTCTATGTCGGCTACCTGCTTCTGCAGTTCCCTACTACGTACATCTTGACGCGCCTGCCTATTGGAAAATACCTAGGCGTCTCGCTCATCCTGTGGGGCGCATGTCTCCCACTCATGGCGACATGCTCCAACTTTGCTGCCGTGGCCACCGTCCGTTTCATCATGGGCATGCTCGAGGCCGGATTACTGCCCACTTGCATCATCCTCACCGCAACATGGTACACGCGGGAAGAACAACCCCTACGCACTGCCTTGTGGTTTGGGCCCTTTTCCGGCATTTTCGGTGGTGTGCTTGCATACTTTGTGGACAGCGCCCACTCAACCTTGCCGGCCTGGAAGTTGCTCTTCATCATCTACGGTGTCGCGACTGTCGCGCTCGGCATCATTTGCCTCATCGCCATGCCCGATCACCACGACCATGCATGGTTTCTCCGCGCATCAGAGGTACAACAAGCCAAGATGCGGACACAGGAAAACAACACAGGCCTCAGCACGCGCCAGCCCTGGAACTTCTCGCATATTTTTGAAGCCACCAAAGACGCCAAATACTGGCTGATTGTCGTCTTTGCCATTGCTCAGTCCATCACCAACGCCGGCATCACAAACTTCAGTCCTCTAATCATATCCGGCTTTGGCTACTCTCGAGGTTACACCCTCTTGCTTGCTGCACCACAAGGCGGCATTGCCTTGGTTGTGCAGGTCGCTGCCTCTATTGCGACATTGTATATGACCGACTCGCGATGTCTGTTGTGGATTCTTTCCTGCATTCCCGCCTTCATCGGCGTCCTTGTCATTCGCCTTGTACCAGTAAGCACGCACAGGAATACTGCACTCATGGGGTTATATCTCACGGGATTCTACAACACCTCTTGGGTCATGGCTATGAGCCTAGTCTCGTCCAACACGGCCGGCGCCACCAAGAAAAGTTTTACTGCCGTGTCACTCGCCATCTGCTACGCTGTTGGCAACATTGTAGGGCCCCACTTCTTCCTCGACAGTGAGAAGCCCTATTACCATTCCGGGATTAATGCTATGATGGTCGCATTTGCTACCATGGCCATTTGTGGGGGCCTCTATCGGTTAGTACTTGCATCAATACCCTCTTATCCTCTATCATACAAGCTCACCCGTAATAGATATATCTGTATACGTCAGAACAAAGCTCGTGACCGAAATGTTCAATACCGCTTGCTACCAGCCGTCGCAGAAGAGCAAGATCAAATCGGACCTGACAGGCCAGACCTTGATAAAACGGACAAAGAAATCTTTACCTTCCGTTACACATACTAGAATTGGGGAAGTTGGCGCATATAGATTCCCGTTGCTTCGTTCCGTCTAGAATAATTACGCATTTTTCCCTGGCTTTTACTTGTTCTATTCCAATCCATGACCCGTGAATAATAGCAAAACTTTCGGGAAATTCATTTTGTGTGCATTGTCGCCAGACTCGCTTCGAGCTGAGAGTCTCGAGTCAGACTAGTCCACACGTAAAGGCTGCGCTTTCAGCCGCTCATCTTGCTTCTTTCCGTGTCGATAGCCTGCATGGTCAAAGCCCCCCCCCCCTTTCCTCCTCATTTTCTCATTCCAATAGCTTCGTGATATTGGGCATCAGTCCTAACTTGTAAGAAGCTACTACATCAGCCACGCTCGCAAAAGACTGTGCGGGGTCAAGGCGTTATGCAGTGGCAAAACATTTGACATTAATGACGCGTTCAAGTACTTCTTTGCTTTAAGAGACTCTTGATCTCTTCTCCCACCACCTATAGAGTACTTACGCACACCAGTTGAATCCAGCGCCCGCTACTCCCTAACATGGCGAATGAAAGGACGCCCCTGTTTCGTGATAATGTGCCCGCACCGCTTCCCATCTTAGCAGCAGAGGCCAAACCATCTTCAGATCGAGTGCGGATTAAAGAGTTTGTGTTGATCGCGATTATCAGTTGCTCAGGCTTCCTCAATGTAAGCAATCACGTCCCGTCATCACAGCCCCCCATTCCACCAGCTCCATTCCCCCACACTAATATCGAGAGCAGATATTCACCGCGCAATCCACCATTCTCATGCTTCCAACCATCGGATCCGCATACAATGTGCCCATCCACCGACAGCATCTCATCACATCGCTGTACAACATCGCCTCGGGTAGTCTAATACTGCTGTGGGCACGAGTAGCAGACGTATACGGTTCGGGCCTCATCTTCCTCGTCGGATCGACTCTCTTCACAATCACGTCAGCTGGGCTGCCGCTCTCGCCAAACGAAGGTACGCTGTACATGTTTCGGGCGTTCCAGGGCATAGGCACTGCTGCGTCTCTTCCGTCGTCGATTGGCATCCTCGCGGCGACTTTCCCGGCGGGGAAGCGCCGAAACTATGCTCTCGTCCTGTACAACAGCATCTCCTCGCTGGGCGCGGTTCTCGGCAACATCACCGGCGGCGTCATCGGCGGCTATTCGTCGTGGAAATGGGTTTTTTGGTCCGCCGCCATCTTGGGTGCTATGGTCACGCTTGTCGCCGCGAGGACGATCCCTTGGCAGGGGCTGGCTCCAAAGACATCGCTTCAGCAGCTAGAGAAGACGTCTTCGGTGGACTGGCTCGGCGGCACCCTAGTCACGGCTAGCCTGACAACGCTTCTTGTCACTATATCCAATGGTGGTAGCTGGACCGAGTTGCAGAATCCATTGCAATTAGTTGTTGGGCTGTTCATGGGCTACATGTTCGTCCGCAGACAGCGGAAGCTGGAAGAGGACGCGATACAACCGCCACTGTTCAAGTTGTCTCTTTTGAGCATCCGCGGACTCTCACCTGCTCTCTTCACCTATGCCTGTTTTGTTGCATCCTTCAACGCATTCCTCGTCTATGCCTCTTTGTTGTGAGTAATCCCTTTCTTCCTCGTACGCTTTTGGTGCTGACCATCTTCTATAGCTATCAGCAATATCTCGGTCTCACAGTCTTGGAGACCACATTGCGTTTCATTCCTTCTGGCCTCAGTTGCTGTTTGATAGCCCTATTCGTGGCTCCAGCGCTTTCCGCTGTCCCTGGGTTTCATTTGCTCATCGGTGCCATCTTCGCAAGCATTGTGTCCGCTTTACTTTTCACCGCTCCCATTCCGCCATCGACCTCGTATTGGCTTTACGGGTTCCCCGCCATGTGTCTGACCATGAGCGTTGAAATCCTGGCACCTGTCCTTAGCCTCTTCGTCGTCAAATGCTTGGACCAGGACAACCAAGCCATTGGTGGTGGCCTTTTGCAAACAAGCAACAATATCGGCAAGGCCGTTGGCCTGGCAATAGCTGGATCTGTTCAGAGGCTTGTCGAGACCACCTTGGCTCCTGGTTGCGAAGATTGCGAGGTCGGCACGTTGTCAGCGAAATCCGAAGGAAGGGTCGGCGATGAGATATTGTTGACTGGTATCCGCGCTGCGCAATTCGCCAATATCGTTTTCGCTGTACTGGCCTTGATTACGGTGTTGATTTATCTTAGAGCATTGCGAACGTTGTGATGTGTTGATGACGAGGAACAGCGCCAAGGTGTGGTGGGGTTACGGAGCTCGGAAAGCGACGCTTATAACTACTACAGTAACCGTGCGCCAGATGAACACCGTCGCCAGTTGAACACCCCAACAACAACAATATAATCAAAAAGATAAGGTTGTACAGCCCCCACAAATCGTGATAAAATTGCGCAAAGCTAGAATTATACTATATATAGGTCTGCAGAAGTTTTAGCTTATTTAGATATTTTTTTAGAGGGCGTTATCAGTCGTTGCCGTCGACTACGCGGCGGAGCAGCTCGTGCAACCCTTGCGACTCCCACCACAGCTAGAGCAACACCACCACGCTTTTAACGCTTTATAGCTGGCGGATGAGGTTGTGAAGCCTTGCGCTTACCCGATTGGGGCAATTTTATAGCTTTGGCAGCGTTGCGGAGGCTTCTACGGTGGTCTCTTTCGGCTTTCTCTGCAGCCTTCCGCTTTCTGCTCTCCTCCCAACCCTTCTCCCGCTCAACACGCTTCGCAACTTTGAGTTGAAGCTTATAATCCTTAGCTACCTTCTTAATCTTAGCTTACTTAGCTTTTTAAAGCTTTTTAAGCTTAGCTTATTATTATTATAATACCTAACAATCGCGAGCTCATTATACACTCCTAGGCAACTACAGTTTAGCTCCCCTATAGTAAACCTCGTCCTTATTAAGCTAGAGGGTAAAGGACTGCTTTATTCGCCTCTCCTTAATAGCTAAGAACTGCCTAAGGCCCTTAATCTCCTTATAAAGTATACTATTTTAAGCTAAGATATAGCATAAGCTTCGTTAAAGCTTCTTAACATTCTTACTACCTTAATCCTTCACCTCACGGCGTACAATTAATTTAAGCTTAAGCTAATCGTCTCTAGAGAGAACTAACTAGCTACTATTAGAATCTAAAGCCTCCTTAGCAAACTTCTTAAGTATAGCGTCTAAGTTAGCTAGCTATATACTAGTAACTTTAAAAGACCTTTTAATAAGTAGAGGTTTAAATACAGAGGTCTAGGATCTCTAGAAGAGTAGAAAGAAATCTCCTTTAGTTAAATTAAGTAACCCTTAGCTATCCTAAAAGTATCTAGATAACTAAGTTAAATAAGCTATTGCTAGAGGTTTAAATATTACTATATTAAGTGGCTAAAGCGTATAGGTAGCGTAAGGTAGAAATATAAATAAGAGGATCTTATTATTATAGTAATACTTAATAAAATCTATAGTTATATAGGATCTGTGGCCGTTAAGGAGTAGTAATCGATACCTAGTTAAAGCATACTATCTAGTTTCTCTCTTAAACACCCCCTTAAGCTAAGCTAACCTAATATTATTATTACTTTAGCTAGAGGGTAATAACGTAGTAAATACTAAGTATTCTCCTACTTATATAGCTTTAATCTAGCTTAATTAAATAGCTCTATTAGCTCCCTAGAAGATAAGTGTTAGACTTAAAACTTTACTATCTAAATAAATATAAGCTATTACTATTATCTACTTAGTTAAGCTATCTTTAAGTGCTTACCTTGCCCCTTTTTACTTATAGAGTCTTCTACTAAATATACATTTTATATTGCTAACCTAGTTAAGTTAAAACCTCTTTTTATCTATATTAAATATATAGATAGGTTGTATATTATACTTCTCTATCTTTTTATGTAAAAGCTTAAAATATAAGCTATACTTAGCCCCTAAATTAGCTTTTATACGCTCCTTAGCTATAGCTTTGCCTAAGCGAGAGATAAGATAGTTAGGATGCTAGCGGAGATACTAGTCAACCTAGCTTTTAGAGACTAGTTTACTAGCTAACTAACTAGTAAACTATTATATTATTATTCTTATAGGTGGCAAACGTTGTTCGGTAAGCGTTTCGATATATCGTACAAGCTCGGCTTCGCGTTCTAGGTAGAGAGATTAGTTGCGTACGCCATAGTCCTCAGTTTCGTGTTTGTGCCGTCTCATCAGCGTAACGCGGTTGACGCCGTACTTTTTAGCAATTTGTTAGTACGAGAATTGTTCTCCTAGATCGCGCGATTCGATTTCTGCAATCGCTTCTTGAATCGGATTCATGGTGGTTGAGTTATGACGCGTTGAAGTTGGGTTGTTGTTGCTGTTGGGGTGTTCAACTGGCGACGGTGTTCATCTGGCGCACGGTTACTGTACTGGGTCTATTCCAGCCCGGACTGATCTCAAAATGAGCATGCAGGCTAGCGACGCTTACATGGGCTTCCGCAATCTCCCACCAATGACTTAAGCAGATGTTTCCATTCACAGGTAGCCATTACTAGATCGATTTTTTTTCTTGTAATCATAAGCTTTGTAACATAATGATCATCACCAAAACAACAAGCGTAGGTTCTCTATAAAACGCGCAGGCTATAGCATTATTCCCCAAGTGAGACGTCTCCGGCGTGAAGAACATGGACAAGATCCGGCTCTGGTGTTTTCATCGCTCGTTTAAGTTTCCCTTGTACCGCATGTATTTGCTCAAACGCATACGCAATCTCTATCAACACTTCCTCACTCCACTTTTTGCCTAGAAAACTGATGCCAAATGGCACACCAGGTGCGAGATCCACAACATCCCATCCGGAGAAATGCTTGACGGGCGCTTCATCACCCGCAGCAGCCAACGGTACAGTGATGATTGGCGATCCGACAAGTGCGGGGATCTCGTACGCGATGGTGGTGGGGAGGACGATGGCATCCAGCTGATGGCGCTCGAGAGCTCCAAGGACCCCACCCTCGCCACCAAACAGCATGTTTTCCTGGTAGTTCTTGTCAAACTCAAGGTTCTGGTTATGGAGTCCCTGGCTGAGAGCAATGTCCCAGCTGTGCGTGTTTCGTTGTGGGTATCCTTCAGCCGCGCAAGTGCGCGTAAATTCTCGCAGGCCAGCGAGGTCGTATATCTGCTGGGGATTATGCTTGAGGTTTGCGAAGAATCGGGCGATGTTGGTGACGAAGTCGGCGCGCGTCACAAGGTTGCATGGCCGTGCTTTCCAGGTCGCGTAAGCTGTAAAGTTGGCATTCTTGATCACCGTCGCGCCTGCACGGCTCATAATCGCTGTTGCCTCGTCAAAAGCGGGTAGTAGGTGTTTTATCGAGTCTGTTTCAGCTTCGAGGACATTACTTGCTATTCCTATGCGCTTGCCGCGCAGTCCATGTGACCTGCAGGACGCAGAGTATTCAGGTATTCGGCTGAAGGGCGAGGACAGAGTGTATGAATCCATTAGATCCGGCCCAGCGATGACTTCGAGTAGTCTTGCAGCATCTTTTACAGTTCTCGTCATCGGGCCAACAGTATCTTGTCGTTCGCTAACAGGAACGACCAGGTGTCGGGACGTCAACCCTACGGTAGGCTTGATACCTACTATATTGTTTCTCTCGCATGGACTAACTATACTGCCGGATGTCTAGATATCGCACAGCGTCAATGAACTTCATCTCAAGAGAACGCTTGAATAGAGCCAAAGCTAAGCGTTGAGCGATGCACGTACCTCCGTACCGATAGCCGCCCACGCAAGCCCAAGATCTACAGCTGTAGCGTTACCTCCTGAACTCCCACCTGGACACTGCTTTGGGCAGTAGGCCGCGTAGCTCTGTCCGGAAATTGCGCTCCAGGATCTGGTCGAGTTGGTCGAGCGGAGCATCGACCACTCGGACAAACTCGTCTTGCCCAGTATAATGAGGCCTTGAGCACGAAGTTTTTCCACAATGCTTGAATCAGCTGGAAGCGTTGCGTTGAGAAGAGCATAAGAGCCAGATGAGGGGGATGTGAGCTAGGAACTGATAGGGCGGGGGCGTTTGGGGGAGGAACGAACAGTGGGTTTGCATGCGATCGCGGGTGCCGATGTTGCCTTTTAGAAGGACAGGGAGCCCATGAAGGGGGCTGTGATGGTGATGTCGGCACGGTGCTTCTTCAGGGTCGTATTGGACTGTGCTCTTACCCTCGGAGTCTGCCTCTCGACCTCTCGTCGTCTAGACCTGCAGCAATAGATATTACATCCGGGTTGATCTCCATTACCGAGTTTAGGGCGCTGTTCACATCCTCTATGCGCTTCAAATATGCCTGGTACAGACGTCAACTCAAGAAGCCCACCTAGCGGCCAGGAAAAGCATACCACGACGAGATCCACGCTGGTAAAGCGAGACTCAGATAACCCGCTTACCAGTTCCTCTGATCTAGCATCTAAAAGGGAGGGAATTTTGCCCTCATGATTGGAAATCTCGCGAGAATTTCTCATTTCGACTCTCCCATGTGGTAAAGCAAGTGACGGGTGCAAGCATGAAATTAGAAAACCGGGGATACCGAGGCTCATGTTAGGGCGCGCACTACTGCGAGGCGCACGGCCCGCCATTGAAAATAGACCTGTACAGTAGAGCTGCATAATCGCACAGGATGACGTCTTAGTGAAATTTAAAGGGTAATGTGGGGTAGGGTTGTCAAACAGCGAATAGGGCAAAGTTGATGTGACACAAGACAGACGATTTTAAACTAGTACTAGAAATGATCATAACTGCGACTACGGCTCTTCAAGCGAATGACGTCTTCCTATACTGCACAGAGTCGGTATTTCAGGGACAGCAGGTAGTTGGGACGTCACGGATAGAGTCGCACACCGAGGCATCACAAGCCACAACATCTGGGGTGGAACTCAACTCATATTATAGGGTACCCACCCGACCAAATTTCTTTTGACGTCGCCACCTTCATTCTTGCATCAGAACTGCCCGAGACTGCATTCGCGCGCTTTTTGGAAAGGCGCGCGATCCTTCTCGACCTGCACAATCCCAAACTCCTCCAAACCTTGAAGCGACTCTACAATGACTGAGATGCCGACTTCGCGCAGTTGATCCAACACCCTTCTACCGGCGCCATGCGCGAACATTCTAGCAAAGACGACGGGAGCTAGTAACACATCGCGCTCGAGATGCTTCATCCAACTCAGGTACTGGGCCAAGAGTGCGTAAGCCCCAAGACCGATCGTTATCCTCCACAAAGTAAGCGACAGAGTGCGCGGTCCCGAAAGTGCAGCCCCAAGTACAAAGACGGCGTAGACTGCGATGATACTGGAGTGCACAACTCGTGCGATGCGAGGATGTAAGATCGTGAATGGGCCCAGACCGCTGTCTCCGGAAAACATATCGAATGATGCTTCGCGCGATTCGGACTTGGCAATCTTTGCTCTCGTTGCCGTAGTTGCCTTGCGCATGTTGAAGTTAACGTGCACCGCTCGCTGTTGCTTCGTCAAACCTGTCACGGGTTCCTCTTTGGTCTGCTGTGCGAGCGCCTCTGCCATCTTCATGTCGACGTAATCGCGGAAGCCCTTTGCGAGTTGAAGCTCTCTATTGTCGGGAGCAGGGTTTGCAAATAGAGCGCTGGAGCTGCTGCCATGGGTACGTCCGAATGGGCTGGGATCATTTGTACGAGCTACATCATTTGTGAAGCCGTTCGTGTGTTGGCCAAATAGGTGCCCCGTCATTCGGCCATCGCTTACTCGTTCCGTGGGTTCACGTAGGCCCATCAAGACCCTTTCTTCATGTTTGTTAGCTTTGGCGAGCTTGGTATTACTAGTTGAGCGCTTACTAAAGAGTCTATCGAAATTCGGAGGGGAAGCGCGGTTGAAGCGCGGTTGTGGACCCCCAAATATCGAGCTCTGGCCCTGGCTTGTCGCAGCATTCGAGTCACCTGTGCTATCCTTAGCTCACAAGGGCGCATTCTGTAGCCATGGAGACCAGACATCCTCAGATTGATCTTGTTGGGGCCATGGCGTGACGGTCTTGTCCGCGCGCTCATTTGCTTCCTTCAACTTTGCGTCGGCATAGGGCTCCGCAGTCGCGCTCTCCGGTTCTTGCATGTCTTTTTGGTGTGGGTATCGGCAGCTGCTAGCATTATACACTCAGAGACGACGTACCGCTGTCTCTTCTGCGAGCCTCAGCACTGGAGTACCCCCTTCCAACCTGTACACTAAACCATTTTCACCTTGTTGTTTACATTTCTCTTCCTCCTTCATCAACCATTCCTTCGCGCTTCTGATCCGAGGAGGATGGATCTCGTCTAACAGCTTGTAGTCTCGACGCACCACCCCGCTATTGCCGGCTGATGCTCTCTACAGGTTTCAAAAACCTGTAAAATTGTCGTGAATTGACATACTTGCGGCGTCCTCGGCGACCGCATTATAGCCAGCTGGAGAGCTGGTGACCTCTTGAAAGGCCAATGCTAGCTCATCATAGGTAATGTGATCGATGGCTACCTCTAGGTTGAAGCCGTTCGCACGTTCAGGATGGTCAAACAGCCAACGGACGTAGAAAGCGCAATCGTCCAGTGCAACGTGCGGCACGGCTCCTTTCCCAAGCGGCATGTGACGATGCCATCCTCAATTGTCGGCGTCATTACTGACCTGACTATAACTGCCATCTCGATGTATGGGCCGGCTGTAAACAGGGCGGCCTTCATCCTAGAGCTGTTGTCTCTCTTTTGTTGCAGGATTCATTCGCCCACTCTGCCTTTTCCGACATAATGGCCGGTGCGGAATTCTGGCCTGTAGCCCGACTTCTTATACCCATAATCCAAGTTTCAATAGACAAAGAATTTGACTCCAGTCTCGAGTGGAGTTCTTATGCTCGGATAGCCCAGTACACCTCGGTTTTCTCGCCCGAATTGAACCCATCGGTGTTCACGAATGCGCCGTGACATTCTGCATATCCTTCTCGCAAGGCCACTTCATTAGCGAACGTACCATCAAGAAGATAGACGTTGGGGATCGCTGCCAAAGCTTTGGCTCGGTGAGAACTCGTGTCTCGGGTGCGCACTCTGCAACGATACTGTCCATCGGACACGAGTCCACGGATGACAGGAAGGCCTTGGGCTCCAGTGCCGCCGATGACGAAAATGATTGGGAGAGTGGTGGCAGGCATGATAATGGGTGCGGCTATGAATTAGTCAGGGACACTGTCGCGAATGTAGAAATTGTGGCCTCTCGCGTGACCTGTAGACAGGCAAGACCTCGTTTTGCTTACTTTTCGATCAAATAGTCGTGATTCTTAGTGCAAGCAAAGTGATAGCAAGATGTACTGTAAGTTCTCTAATGCGAGCCGAGTTGAGAAGCTGTTTTGGATTCATTGTAGAGGCGACGTTCGAATAATGGTTAAGTAGTCATGAGCTTGACGTCTACTATTACGGCCGTGATATGGTTGCTGGCAGAGTAGAAAAGATCCCGACGTCTATTATTGAGGGCGTACTATGGTTGCTTACAAAATGGTCATACTCAACGTCTAGCATCACGTAGTAGTACGTAGTCTAGCATTACGGCCGTAATAAGGTTGCTACAATAACAAAGTTCATGCTTCACGTCTCGGCGTTCACTAATCGTAACAAGTAAGGAGACTTAACAGGCAATGCTAATCCATCGCGAGAGTAAGATGCATGAGGTTGTAGCTTTGTTTCCGCATAATGTAATGGAAGATGCGTCGTTGAGGATAGTAGTGCAGGCCTAGCAGATCGTTAACACCTACCTCCCCACGCGCTAAGGCAGCACTAGTCAATGCGCCCGCGCGTCATCCATACCTCGTACAGCGCCGTCGACTCCGTTTTCCCTCATCGCCTTGCACGTCGCATGACAACAATGGCCACAGAACGCTTGTTCTCAGCGCAGCGATATCGCGACTTTTGATTAAACTTTGATGAGTGTCATACAGAAACGACTGGATGAACCTCAGTTGTTCCGTCTACGATTCACCACATCGAAGCTTGCTCGCATACCGCTTGCGCGATTACAACTGACCTAGCGATATCTTGAAGGGCGACTTTTTTCTCTGCTCAAGATCTCCACATGGTCCCGAAGCTGCGAAGCCGGCGGCGAAAGGCTTTCAAACAGGGACGACTTCTTCATTCCTGTGTGCAGCTCCCTCTATTCTTATTTTTCCTCTGCGCGGGGCCCGCGACGATAGAATGCCATTATGCTGCTGTTGTAAATTTTCCTTAGGGAGGAATGAAATCCACCATATGCAGGATTGGAGAGCTTATCATGATAGGCTTCTTGGCAGACAGCAAGGTGCTCATCCGCAGAAACCGAAATTCGAAATGCATGAGCTGGCATCTTCCATTCGATTTCAAATTCCTCTTCATCGGCTAGAGAATGAGATCATCATTATTGCTTATTGTGGCCGGGGTGGCCTCGGCCGCGCTTGAGAATACTCACGCCGCAAGCATGGGGAGTCAGACTCAGACTGAGGTGACAGCCAGCACCGAGGAGGTCCAAATCGCTTACGGAGACGCGCACATGGCGCAAGGCCCTTTGATGATGAGTGCAATGCCACCGAGCGACTCTAGCCACTCGCCACGCCACCGACAAGAGAAGGCGCATTTGATGAAAAGAATGGATCGAAAGAGCGGCAAATGGGGTACAAGCCATCCCCGATACCGACTACTGGAAGCGTTGTGGGCATATACCAGATATCGCGAGCGTCACATGGCGGAGCTCGACCGATGGCGAACCTTGTACAAGAGTGTCAGCAAGCAGCAAAAGAAGGTGCGCATCACTAGCGGGGCCTGTTGCGATTTTGCTGATGAAAACGTAGACGCTGGAGAAGGTTATCGGGTACGGCAAGAAGCTTGATGAGATTGAGGAGCTCATCTACACGAACGCGGCAGTCTGTAAGCGCATGGTCCACCACGCGCTGCATTTCTACGGCGTTGAGCAGAAAGAGTTAGATGACCACATGAAGCAGGCTGAGAAAGACGGGCGACAGGCTGAAAAGTTTGCTACGTCGCAAACTCTGAAGCATTACGTGCGAGATTGGGCAGACGAGGGGTCCAAAGAGAGGGACGAGGCCTTCCCGTGCATCCTCAACATGCTTCGAGACATCAGAACCGAGTCTCAAGACGGAACACCGCTGAAGATCCTGCTGCCGGGGTCTGGGGTTGGTCGGTTGGGTCACGAGGTGGCCAAGCTTGGGGGTCAGTGTATCCTCAGGGCCAATCACACGGCGTGTGCTGACGTCTTCAGGGTTCGAGGTGACGATCAACGAGTGGTCCATGTACATGAATATCGGTTATAGATACGTGGACTCCCAAACCAGCGCAAACACCTTTACAGTCCACCCCTTCATTGAAGGTATGTCGCATCACGCCACGAAAGGCGATATGCTGAGGAGCATTACTGCGCCTAATGTTGCACCCCAACCCGACGTTCTGCTTGTCGAGGGCGACTTCAACAGCGTCTTCAACGATCACAAAGGCCACTTTGATATCGTCGTTACCCATTTTTTCATTGACACCGCTCGCAACCTCATGGCTTACTTCGATACCATATCGCGCCTGTTGAAACCAGGTGGTAGATGGATCAACTTTGGCCCACTTTTGTACGGCACCGGTCCTTTTGTGCAGCTTAGCCTGGAGGAAGTCATCGACGTTGTGGAGGAAATGGGATTTGTGTTTGAGGACATTGGCGACGAATGCGGGGAGCTGACATTTGAGGGAAAGAAAGTCAGGAGTAAAGAAGCAGAGTATGGGTTTAATAGAAAAGCTCTAACAAGGTACGCGTATTTGGCGCAGGTGTGGATTGTCAGAAAGTTATGAGTCGAATCATCGGGTTTCGCTGGTACGTTTATTGCTGGTGACGGAGAATGCAGCCGAGACTGTCTACCGTGGTTCACTGGAAGCGACGCATTCACAAAGGTTCAATTAGCAAATAGTAGGGCTAAACCTACACGCTGAATGCTGTAAGACCCAGCGTCACGCGCAGCCGATCCCTAATCACCAATACATCATTTCATGGCCATCTCATCCGCGCATAGCAAGCGCACAACTACCACTCTTCACCTACACACGACGACACTTAGTAGTCAGCGCAGACAAAGTTTCTCACCATCATTAAGGCATAGGCACTCACCCCTCGCGTCAGAGAGACGAGCGCGTTCCCGCAAGAGCACAAGTTACAATGGTTGGGTCCGGCGATGCAGTCACGAAATTCAAGCACGCCGCATTGAAGAGTGGCATCAGGATATTCAAGGGCAATGCAACGGGAGAACGCGATACAACGTCATCGACTACGCGACAAAACGTCAGCGAGAAGGTCGTGCCTGCCCGGCGCAACACCCCACCCTTAGCACCACACGCAGCTGAAGAAGGCACCTGGTCGATGTCATCAAACCCAACTCCATCGTGGGAACATACACAAGCCGAGCAAGACACCTACGCTCAAGCTAATCCAGATCCCCAAACTCAACCCCCTGAAGCCGACATGCGCGTATATTGCTGGACCAAGTATGGATTAGACATCGAGGGCATTCGTATGGCAGGAATTGCTGCACTGTCACCGCTTAGTGACACCACGTCCGATCAGCAGAACAGCAAGCGTGAATTTGCCGATTACGGTGTTCTCGCTATGTGAACTATTTTGAAAGAGGCGGTGGAAAGGAAAAAGCGGCGCGAGCGAGCAGAACGACAACGCTGGGAGCTGTGCGGAATTTTGCCGCAGTATGCGTAGGCGAAGTTGTGATGGTAAGGGATTGGGTGGGATTGGTACGGAAGCTGCATATTTGATCGGTCACATTGTGCTTATGCCTTGGTCTTGGGGGTATGCCAATAGGATCCTTGTGCACATCTTTGTTCCGTATGCCGGGGGTGGGGGTTCTCAATGAACTTGTATCATGCCGACTTACATTATGCAGCCCCGGCTCCTCTCTTTGTCTCGCGCGATTCTTTGTGCGTGGCAACCAACACCAAACGAAGTCTCGCATACGAAGCCGCAGCACGACACGATACGTTTCAATAGACACCCTCAACCACGGTAGAACGATAGAAATATGCCACCCAAGGAAGGCATATACTGCAGAGGCTACGGCCTGCCAGATCACTGGCACTCCGATTCCTCAGTCGAAGACATAACGGCTCCAGCGCAAAAGAAAATCCGCAAGCGATATCATGGAGGAAGAGGGCTAGGAAGAGGCGCATACACATATCGACACCCTCAGCCTGTGGCGAAGAAGAGGAAGGCGGTTACATGGGAGTACGACTATACCGACGTAGAGACACAATATGAAGACCCCCATCCTCTCCACCAACAGTAAAAGAGGCGAAGAAAGAAGCAGAGACGTGGGTGGAGCCACACCCAGAATTCCTTTCTTGGTACCGAAGCGGCTCAGATCGGTATCGTGCCAGCAGCTACAAGGCGTGGCATGCGCGCCCTCAACACCTTCTGGGGAATTTCCAAAGGTATACCCAAAGCAGTATGGGAGGGGATTCCCGGATATCTTGAAGACTTTAACAAGGGCGGCTGGGCGAACGACGTTTTTGCGAGTATGGATATGCCGGATGAGTTTCCGACCTTGGATGCGTGGGTGAACAAGTTTTATTTCGAGGGGTCGGGTGGTGGCGATGCGGAACGAGAAGAGAGCTGGGATGAGCTGTCGACAACAAATAATATGCGCGCTCTCCCAAATGTGAAGGGGCCAAGAGAGCAATATGGTCGCAGCCATGGTAGTTCGAATGGTGCCAAAGTGATACGAAATCACGGACGCCCAATTGGCTCGAAACCAGGGAGGAAGCTCAAAGAGCTCTTGCTGGAGAAGCAAATATGGTGGAAAGAGAGGAAGGATGAACTTTCCGATGTAAGAAGCGCGATGATGGAGCGGTTGAAGACGCAGCTGGCTGCACGGACAAGGCGACTACGAAGGCGTCCCGACGATCCATTCGTTCGATGTCCCACCTACCAATACGACAATTTAGCTAAGTCGACGTCATGCGATGTGTCTGGTACGCCGTGGTCACCCCGCCCCGCTTCCCATTCAGTGGCGGAGGATGTTGTAGAGCCTGATTGGGGAATGAACGTATTCAGAATCCCCAGGACAGGATATGAGAGCGTACTGCTTGACTTTATCCCCCGCAGTTCTACTCAGGCCCCTGAGAAAGGCAAAGCGCGAAGAAGAGGGAGGGCCGAGGAGGAAGACGCAAATCTGCGTCTAATACCAGAGATACCAGAGATACCAGAGATACCAGAGATACCAGAAACGTACCTGTGCATGGGAGCGGCTGGCCCAGAGGGCACAATCGATGACGATGGCGAGCGAGCTGCTATTACTGATGAAGAACTGGCGCTTTTGTAAAGTGCCGAATAGCATATGGCATTGGCTGATTCGTCATGAGAAGATGAGGAAAATGAGCGGCGGAAGAAAGCGAGGACTTGGAAAAACCGGGTCCCTCGTACTCAGCCTTATTTCGACGGACTTGACGAGGCTCACATAGCCCAGAGACAGTTGATGTAAACTACTAGAGTCTTAACAGAAATGGGTACAGATGAACGGTATTCGGACTGGCTGGAGCAGCTCGCAGACTGGCAAGAAGCTGAATGGGAGCCACCACTTGATCCAGGCTTCCCATCAAACGTGCCTGGCTACGCGGGATTGAATGAAACGCTGAAGCAGACTTTGCAATTGGATATCGCGCTCATGGAGGCTCATGTTCGACAGCCAAGAGCGACACACGAAGCGTTGAGGATGCCGCGCAGTGATGATCAGGAACGCAGATGGATGTTCAGATTGAGAGAATTGGAAGCAGACGCGATCGAGGACGCCGTTTCGTTCCCAGAGAACGTACCAGACTTCTCGGCCCTAGATGAGATGGAGATGGCACAGCTGGAAGGCGACATCATCTTGATGGACAATTACTTTGCTGGAGGCCAGCCACAAGATGATACCCCAGACACGGCAACCGAATCAGAGTCGTTGACAGAAGACGAGATCACCACGATCACGTCCTCGCCAGCTTCAGATGACGGCACTGAACGGCTCAAAAAGATGCAGGAAAAAGCAGATATACAATATCTACAAAACGTGGCAGAACTGCGCAGGATAGCCATAGCCACGGTGACCCAATTTCCTGAAGGCATCCCAGATAGGGAGAATATTGGGTTCGCGGAGCAGCAGCGCATCAAATGGCCCATCTATACGATTGATGAAATCATACGTTGCACACCGCAGGAGGCATCGGAGAGAGTCCCAAGGGCTTCCCGGAGAGAGCGGCATACGAAGGCGCGACAAGGGCAAACAAAACCTATGTTTGATCAGGCTCTAGCAGAGAGATTCGGGGATCCAAAGTGGGCGAATAATCTCCAGAACTTCGTAGTACAAAGAGCCCAGATTCTATCTTCTGGCCTTCGGTGGCCCGTCGGCATGGAGAGATGGTCGGATGAGCCCGAAGAGTTCAGGCAATGGGTCTTGGACGCTACTCGATACCTTGAGCAGAAAGAACATCTCTGAGACACGATGCGAGAAACTGATGATTAATCTGGTAATCTGGATCCTGATGGGAGGAAATATGCATGCCTTATCATGGATTCCGTGGCCGTGATGGTCGGGAACGTAAAAAGGGCGCGAACATGTAGCGTCTTTGTGGTGGCGCAAAGTGAAGTCTACATTGGGGCGTCACACTAGCAATGCGTAGTGCGACAGCAGCCGTCGTTGTGAGCCCCTGCAATTTAATCATCTTGTCTGATAAAACCTTGAATGATGAGTCGAAATGATGAGTGAACAAGAAGCAAAGTAAGTGGTTGCACCTTCTTCTAAAGTTCACCTATGCCCTGGCCAAGCTCTGTTCGGCCAATCAGATCTATCGGTGTCGACTCATCATGAGCCGTTCTTCCCGCTAAGCACGGCGGCATCCTCCCTAAAATGATGCGCTAACCCCGTGTGGCCGGAGTAGTATATTAGCTAGTGACATCCCAACATCGAAACTATCGCGACTTTAAAGCTTGCTTCGGACCGAGAGATTATTGCGACATAACAAAAGTGCCAGCGTAGAGATTTCACGAGCGCATGAAACATGGTACGAAGGGGAAAAGATGTTGGTCCGGGAGTGGAAGAGCACATGGGCGGTGGACATATCACAGTAACTGTGCAGCAATCACGGTATGCGCTCGATGCTGTCGATGCGCCTGCTTCGAAAGAGGTATGCCGTGCCAAGCATTCAGAGGTGTTTCTCCGCTAAAGTGTTCAGATACTCGTCAAGGATCTGTCCATTGCAGTGGCGAACCGGGAATTGATCTCCCGAACGACACTTCATTTGGTAGAAGCGCGACACTACGTATTAGTCGGGCGGAACGGAACAGGAAAGTCAACATTGCTCAAGGCTATCGCCGATGGACTAGTCCCAGGCATTCCGTGGAGTACGCGCATTCTGCTCCTGGGCCAGACTAGAGACGAAGACCTCGAGGATACCGCCGGGTTAAAGCTAGAGAACGAAACCGTCTTGCAACATGTGGTTCGAAGCGATCGGACTCGGGAGCGCTACATGCGAGAAGGGAAGACGCTTAGCGACGCAGTGGAAAACTCTATTGACCCCATGGCGCCAGTCCGGGCTTATAGGCGCATTGGCCATGACAGACTAGCGCTGCAGTTGAGAGAGGGACATCGTATTGCGGAGCGGAGGAGCGGCGTGCGGGGAAAGCAGGCGAGGAAGGAACTGGTGAAGCTTGAAGAACGTTTCAAAGAGTCTGAACGGCAGTTAGCGGAGAGCGAAGATGACATTGACCCCACCAAGTTAAGCGAAGAAACTCAGGCCGCCGCAGATATGCTTTCTGGCGTACAGGCCTCACTCGAACTAATGGATGCGGGTGAGGCCGAAGCCAAAGCCCGGGTAGTTCTGTCGGGCCTTGGGTTCAAAGAGGATCGTATCGACAATCCAGTATCGGAGCTCTCTGGAGGATGGAGGACGCGCTGCGACCTTGCCTGTGCTTTGACGCAGTACGCTGATGTACTGCTGTTGGATGAGCCCACCAACTTCCTCGATCTGCCATCGATCATCTGGCTGCAAGGCTACATTGGTGACTTGAAGGGTACCACAGTCCTGATCACCACTCATGATCGCGACTTCGGCGATGCAGTGGCTGAAGAACTGATTGTCCTTCGGAACCAAACATTAGAGACGTTCCGCGGCAATATCAGTCTGTATGAGCGGGAGAGATGGAAGAAATTCAAGTATTTGACGAAAATGAAGGACGCACAGGAAAAGCAGAAAAAACACATGGAAAAGACGATTGCGGGTAATGTCAAAGCGGCCAAGGACAAGGGAGACGATAAGAAGCTGAAGCAGGCTGCATCGAGGAAAAAGAAGCTCGATGAAAGGATGGGGATGCAAGTGAGTGCCAAAGGCGGTCGCTTCAAGCTCAATCGCGACCTTGCAGGTTACCATTCGGCTCGCCGCGATGGGATTGAGATACCTGAGTTCGACCCTCCGGTAGAGCTTTCATTTCCGCACCAGCCGCCAGATTTGAGGTTTCCGGGGGCGTTGGTGAATCTGGAGAAGGTGTCCTTCGCATATGCAAAAAGCAAAAAGATACCGGTTCTGACCGATGTGAGCCTGACCATCCATGCAGGATCGCGTATTGGGCTGGCAGGTCTCAACGGCTCGGGAAAAACTACTCTAGTGTCCCTGATCATGGGAAGTAACGGGAGAGAGGATGTCACACCGACGTCTGGAACCATCGCACGACACGCAAGAGTCAAGGTTGGCCGCTTCTCACAGCAGTCGGTCGAGGAGATCACGGCGGTGGCGTCGGAAAACCCTCAGTTGACGGCGCTGCGCCATGTCATGGACGTAGCTGGTGAAGATGTACAGGAGAAGGAGGCGCGAGGGGTCCTGGGTGGCCTAGGCCTACACGGTGCAACGGTATCCGACGTGCCGCTAGTGTTGTTGTCGGGAGGGCAGAAGGTCAGGGTCGCGCTTGCCAAGTTGCTCTGGCCACCACCACAGCTGCTCATTCTTGACGAGGTGACGACGCACTTGGACGCAGATACAATCCTGGGTCTCGTGACGGCGCTGAAAAGGTACGATGGAGCGTTGCTGGTGGTGACGCACGATAGATTCTTCATGAGGTACGTCCAAACCCAACTCCGCACGGCAGCCCGAGCCATCTATCTGTCAGCTCAAAATAGCAATAAGAGAGTTCAGCTATTGACCTGCACCCCACAGAACTGTGGTCGAAGGACAGTCGCCTCACAAGCTAGCGCCAGGGGTTCGCGGCTCCGACGACGAGGCTGACGCCGACGAGGAGGAGAGCGAGTCGGAGGATGCAGAGACAGGGGTAGGTCCGGGAACCGTTTTTCGGCTGGTCAAAGGGCAGCTAAGAAGGCTAGAGGGCGGCATGAACGAGTACGAGGAAATTGCCGGGCGGACGGCTGCGAAGCTGGCCAGAGCGAGGAAATAAAAGCGCGGAGGCGGAATGCGTGGGCAATTTGCATATTGCCCATACAGCGCCGCGAAAGGAGAAAATTGCCGTGGCGCAGCCAGGTCGACCCGACGTCTGACAGACGCCAGGGCCAGCAGCTTCGGGCGGGCTTGCTTCCCGCTGCACGCACAGACGGGCTCGCGAGACCTGCACGCGCATCATAGTGCCCGCGAAGCGGTTTAGGGGCAGCTTTTCGCGCCAAGCTAGCAAAGTAATATTGCTCCAACGCGTCGCTCCTTTTGATTGACTACAGCGTCCAATTGGTCTTCACTCATTTTGCCATTGGCCTGCACTATGCCCATCTTTCCTTGTCTACCCCTTCCATCCGTAATAATAATGCCATAGCTGTGGCCCTTAATCCTTCGACAGGCGTGCATGAACGACGTTGCGTTTCGAACTAAGCTCGAGCCTGGGAACCCTGAATAATAGTATACGGGCATCACCATGGGCGAAGCAGAATCATCCGCGACACCTCGCTCTACCGCCGAGCCGCAGCTCAAGGCTGCAAAAGATAAAAACTGTCCCTTCTGCGGCCAGGCCTTTACCTCGTCAAGCCTGGGACGACATCTCGACCTGTACATCCGGGCCAAGAACCCAAAGGCCCCAGATGGCATCCATAATGTCGACGAGATCCGGAAGCTGCGCGGCGGCATCACGAGGCGCCAGGCCAAGGGCAGCGTCTCGACCCCGAGGCGCGATGACAGCGGCACCAGCACGCCCGCCAACAAGAAGCGCATAGCGAGCGAGGACTCATCCATGCTCGTGCAGAGCCCCGAGGAAGACGATGAGCCGCTGGAAGTTGGAAAGACGAGGGGCCAGTTCAAGGATGTCAGTTGGGGCGGCGGCGGAACCCGGCAATCACGCCTGGGGGCAAAGACACCCGATCCTCGTCGAGATGTGTCACGGCAGACACGCAAGGCAGACCTCGACCAGAGGCAAAAGACGAGCGAAGAGATTGAGATTGCAAGTGCCACCGAGATGGCGCTGCGGGAGCTGTTGAAGAGCGTCCGCGAAGCCAAGTAGGTGCACCCGACTACCACTTCCATGACGGCGTGCTAACAAGATTGCTACAGTGCAAAAGCATCAGGCACTGGCCTCTTCGACTTCGATCCCTACGCCCAAAACTTCCCCTCGCTGTGCCTGCACATCCTCCCCGCGCCCTCTACCCTCTTCTCACCCACTCCCTTCGCAACAGCAGAGTCATGGTCGATAGCCCCGCCCGGACAGAAGCAGTTTGAAGCGCTGAATAAGCAAGTGCGCGAACGTCTGCTTGCTTACCAGCGCCAGCGACACATCAATCATGTCTACCCATCGGGTGGCTCCCACCCCAACGCTCCTTCCTCCTCTTCCACCACCACCTCACCCCTGCCCACGCCTCCCCTCTTCGACCACGACCCCCAACGTCTCTTCGGCCACATTGCAGATGCTTTCCACCACTGGACACAGCACTCTGACAAGACAAGGCAGGAGTACTGGCAGATTGAGATTCTGCGCTGCTACGCCCGTGCCCATGACAGTAAACGGGAAACCGAGGTCCAGCTAGAGCATGCCCGTAGAGAAATTGATTACCTCAAGGCCAACCGCTGGACGTCAGGCGGTCCCGCTGTATCGCCCATCAGTATCAACCTGGGTAGCGACACTACCAAGGAGCTTGCAAAGCAGGGCATGGACTACCGCAACTGGGACTACGACCGCCTCATCGACAAGTGGCGCACTGCGATACGTGAGAACAGAGCCTCTGTCTCAGGCCTTGCTGCCCAGAAGCCCTTGCCCGGCGATGCTAGTACCCGGAGCTGTTCTATGACCAGCCAGCCCACGCAGGCTTTTGCTGCTATCAATCAGCCCCGACAGAGCAGTCCAATCAAGGTTGAAACTAGCATGCCTTTCAACGCACCTGGAACCGTCAGTGGCGAGATGGGCAATGACCAAGTAGATGCCGAAGGCGATGACGATGACGATGAGATTGACCTGACTCCACAGACGAACGAGGAGGAAGACTCTATGCATCACATCCAGCATCAGGCGCACAGGCAATCTCTCCATCATCCCCAACCTCAGCATCACCACAACACTCCACTCCAGCCAACACCTCCACACCACTCGCAACAATTCCAGTCGCACATGCAGACACCCCAGCACATCACGCAAGCCCAGATTGCCCAAGCTCAAGCTCAAGCGCAAGCCTGGGCAGCAGCCCGCCAGCACATGAACCAGTCGCGCAACCAAGACTTCAACCCACACCAGCAGCACCAGATCTCGCCCCACCTGCAGCATGTCAGCTCAGCCGACAGCAGCCGCCGGGAGTCCCTCGCCATGATGGACCCGCACAACCTGAGCCAGAGCAACATGGGCGGCATGGGTGGCTCCATGGGCATGTCAGGCGGTATGGATGGTCTCGAAAATCACCAAGACCAGTTCCTGCGACTAGACATGGGCATGGCAACCGGTTTCGTCGGATCCAACGACGGCGGCGTATCCATGGGTTCATAGAGCCCCCATGTCCTCTGCCGCCACACACCAAGATTGTCTAAATCTAAAGGGGATCATTTCGAAACGGCGTAGCGTGGTGATAGATGGGGACGGCTACTCTACATCTTTGGTCCTTTCCTCTGTTGTCATTTTTCATTCTCAACCTTTCATTTGTCGACATTTCTTGTCTCATTTTTCTTCCTCTCAATTTCTTAGCTTGGCCCAATCGTGCGCATACTCATATACCCGGCCTTGTCATCTGATACCCATCTCTATCATTTGTATACAACTTACCTAATACTTCTGCGTTCATACCGAGAATGTCTCTTTTCCTTTGTAGAATCTACAAGCCTTCGCTGGCAAAACATCTGGGAGGCCATCTTTGCTTAGCTGTATATACCCATCATCTACAAAACTCAATCTCCTTAGATATTAGACATATTGGCGGTGCCCGGCGGAAAGAACTGGACAGGGTACAAATTAAACATCAAAATCACATGATAGCTTCAACAGTGAAAGTCTTGCTTTCTGGGAGAGTTGATTGACGCTCGTAGCTATTGGATAACGCTTTTGGTGTAGTTACTGACAGAGTTAGCGTGATGCAGGCGTCACAATCAACCCCGCTACGAGCCTTCTGCCTGGCCCCAGCGCCGGTCAGCAAGCACAGCCTTAGCAGCAATGCGGCATTACCTCTCTCGTTTCCGAACCTGTGCTTTCACGAGAACATCTACCTACGCCGCGCAATGACAAGCTTTGGCTTCGGTCTCGGCGATATCTTCCTCGTTTGCAACTACGCTTACTCAGTCTACAAGTCGTGTAAGAACGCAGGCGATAACTTCAAAGAACTCGCAAAAGATGGTATGTTCGGTGCGTCCACCCCAGACCATTCGCACGACTGATTGCAGTCACTTTGGCACAGTTGATTCCCTGTGGTCGCTCCTTCTTTCCGTTGACGAGGAATACAAAAACCCGCTGTCATCCTTCCAGAAGCTGCCACCCACGAAGAACAGCGAGCTAATCGTGCTTCTGCAAGACTGCAAAGCCGATCTCCGAGCGGTGAAGACAGTCCTCCACGGCTTTGGTTCACTCCAACCTATCGATCAGCGCCATCGAGACAGATTGGCTTTCACGGCTAGGAAACAAGCAGCGCTCAGAGACAAGATTGCTACACACGGGGTCCGACTACAGCAACTCTTGAGCGGACTTCACATCGCGACATTTTCCCGGATTGAGAAGAACACCAAGGTACATTGCCTGTCGCTTCTCGAAGTGCAAGCGAAGCTGGACCTCATCCGCGAGGACATAGGTGCTCTCAAACGCGAGCCAATATGTTTCGAAGACGCTGAATCGGTGGTTGCCTTGGAGGACGAGGTTCTGGATGATCACATGACGGAATATGACGTCGACGTCTCAAGGGAAATCCACGACTGGATTGACAGACTACGAGTAAAAGATTCGCGGAGAACGAACGGAGCTGAGAGAAGGACTCGTATTCCAAAGATTTCTGTGGATGCTCCGCTGTCTGAAGACGGTGATCAGCTGTTTTTGAAGCACCGTGGAGCGAACCGCAACTCTGAGTCGAACGACTTACCTAGGAGACTACGCGAGAACTTTCATGCCCGGCTTTGTGGTACGTATGATCATTTTGAGTCCATCACAATGAACGCCGGACAAACTAGCTTGACGCAAGACGCAAGGTGGTATTTCGAGGAAAGTGATGAATAGAGAAAGGAGAACTTGAGAAACGTATATCTCAATTACTCTACTACACCTATTAAGCGTGGGTGTATCGTCTGCAACGTTCGACCTCTTTCAAGCCAGCCTTGTCAACGACTTACCCACCCTCTGATATCTTGCTTGGATACGAACGAGGTTACAAACAAATCTCATTGCCGAGACGATTAGAGGCGCAGGCCAACCAAGGTCATGTGAACGTTGCCGGGTTTCTTCAGGATGTCTTTGGGACAATCATACGACTAGTGAGACCACGTTCATCCGTCAAAGACAACGTGTCTAAAACCAGCACGTGCTCAACTTTCCATTGTCCGCCAAACACCTTTCGGATAGCTGATCGAGCTAAGAGCAGTGTAAATACCGTCTCGCGCATCCACCAGACTCAAGACGCATTCACACTACCGTCACATCAACTACCAATCGCATTTCAAACACGATGAAAAGCGATCCGAACTTTCCCGCCAACGACATCAGCCGGAGAGACTCCTCGTTTCTTACCTGTCCAGCATCCCCTTCAAAGAAATAGGCCGTTAACCTTACCTCACACACGACCGAGAATCCTCCCATGACTAGAAACAACGACCAGGAAGTGACAGGTGAGCCTGCAAGCGGCGAAGCGGGAGATGATCCCGATACCGGTTATCTGCTTCTCAGCATTGCCGGCCCACCATAGTAGACTACCATCAGAGTGTCTTCGCCTCCTTGTTCAGACACGAGAAAAGTAAATATGGCGCAAGATGAAAGCACGGAGGGTAGTAACAAGTAGAAGTAGGAAATCGGCAAGGTCAATAGTATGTATAAAACGCTCAACATTTTTGTGATAGTTCTTTCAAGACTTTGTCCCCGCTTCCAGAATGACTTTAGTGTGATTGTCTCTTACCCATTTCTTAAATAAAGGGATTCAAAGGAGACAGATCGAAACATGTCACGGGCTTGTCTCTCGTGCTAAGACCGAATCCTGCGAGAGGAAAGGCGAGTGGTATAATGGTCGGAGCCTCTACGGTGTCATAGCCGTTGGGATATTCACCATTTGAGTGTCTTAGCGCGCTTGACGTAGTATATTCGTGAGACTGGAAGATGATATTTGGAAAGTATGACGGAAGCGGCGCAAGAAAGGAAGTCGGGAGAAAAGGAGTTGGAACGGCCCGGGCATGAATAAGCAAGAGCGAGCGACGGATATGTTGAAGACGGCACTTGCGCGCAAGGCAACGAGAGTGATTTACCTTGTCAAGATGGGGCACCTCAACGCGTTATAAAATCTGCTCTTTCAGATGGACTATCTGCAGCTCTCGCCTCCCGCGCTTACACTCATGAAACCCCGATGCCAACTTCACCAGCGTATACAGCATCTGCAGGCATCGAGATAGACGACTTAGTACGCGAGAAGAAAATAGAGGGAGCAGTTGACAACGACTCAGGCGAGTATGTGCAAAAAGAGTATTCTAAGAACTTTTAAGCATACGTAGCTTATCGGGGTAGGGGCCAAATGGAAACAGATGATATTACTAGTGATATACGTGCGATTAAATGTGTATAATTCCACATATCGTTATCGAAAGATTGCATCTGTGCTCTAACGTGGTTTGCGTGTGAAGACGGGTTTGGGGTGGGTCGCGGGCTTTGAGTGTTCCTGCCGTGAGTACTTGAGGTGACTGCCCAACAAGCGACAACAACACTGCTCTTGCCTCATAAAATTGATGACGTCCGTGTCTTACAAGACTAGTACAGGCGCCCTTGCCCGCGATATACCCCTCCTTGGGTGGGATGAACTCATGTCTGCGTGCTCATCTCCACCTCCATAATACTGTTACCGCCGTGCATCACTCAGCGTACAACAATCCCACGAGCAATTCCTTCACAAGAAATTACCATGACCGCTTCCAATATCGAAAACACAGATCCAACAGTCAATAACAAACAGGAGACGGCTAAGAAATGGCTACAGCGGCATATCCGAAAAGTAGCATCGCGACAGACACTGAGGGGTGGTGGAGACAGCAAAGAAGTACAGAGAAAGCCGTCTGTTAAGCGGCCACGTACAGCGCCTTCTCCTGGAATTGCGACCAGTCTTGATGCTGCTCCCACTATACCGACGATTTCGATTGATACCCAGCGCCTGCAGCCTCGTCCACCGATCTTACCTCCCATCCGTCCCGCAAGACCAGACTCAAGCGTGATCCGAGATGTCAACGCATGGCTGGAGGCAAGCATGAATACGCCGTCACCGCCGCTCATGGCTGGTCTTTCATACTGGAGGGAAGCGACGTTTCCCGGTGTTAAAGACTCGGCGGCCGCCCAACACGCCGTCCCGCTGTTCATAGCCTCAGGCGCAGCTAGACCATCGCCAGCCAGCAAACAACAAGGAAAGACGCTTCGTCGTTGCGCGAGGAAGATGCAGGTTCAGATGCCTTCGATGCTGCGGACCAAATCTCAACGTTTGGCAGGCCGGAAGAATACGAACCGACTGTCAGCGTCAATGCCGCTTTTAGCTGTTTCTTATGAGGATGTCCGAGAAGACGTCCCTCCGGTGCTCATGACACGGTCCACATCCTTCCTGCGTCCCATCACACGGCCATCAACGCGGCACACCTCGACACGAAACGAGGGGCTGCTGAATGTCGACCAGCAGTTGCGGCATGGTACACCAGCCGGTGCGAGGGTCGGTGATGTCGAGAATGTTCCTGAGCGATGCATCAATGCAGTCTTCATTTGTACAGCACGAAGCGCAGATAGCACGCGACCATGTACAGCAGCAGCGGGGCTCATTCGTGAAGACTCGATGGGCGACCTGTCGGATGCCCCAACATATTTCTCAGGTCCACCGCCACCATCATACCGATCGCGTCCCGAGTCTGTACTTACTACCTCGTCTTTTGGCTGTATCGATGGGATGAATCCGGCACAACGACAAATTAGCCAACAACGAGCAGCATTACAACGGGGAATGAGATGCAAGTTGAAAAGGCTTGCCCAAAATTTTATCATTTGAGCAACGCAGAGTCATAGCGGAGGAGATAAGACGGGTTCGAAGCGTGCGACAACGATGAATCACAAAGCAAATAACGGCCAACACAACGTGTTTGCACTAGGAAGATATGGTTACAGGGCGTGTATAATTGGGGGAGCTGGCATCTCTATATCTCAACGTGCTCGCATACTGCCCGTAGCTGGTCGAGGGGAAAAGAAAAGCAAGTACAAGATAAGGAAAGTACATAATCTACAAGATAAACCTACGCAATGCATTCTGCAGCTGCTTAGAAGACGATGCATATTCGCCAGCTATGTTGAAGTTGCAGTCAAAGTTGATGGTGAAATGTGATCAGCTCTGTGGTAGTTGAGCAAGCACGGGTGGAACGCGGAGGTGACAGTCATATGACGTTGGGATCGGGCCGCGGTGAACCGAAAGCGGTTGGGGCCGATTCACCGCCTGCTTATTTGACGGAGGGCCATGCACTCCACCATCTCCATCAAATATCATTGGGTCCGACGTGGTACGCTGCACGACGTCCCAACGCTCCAAGGTAGGCAATTGAAGCTCCATGGCCGGCTGTTAGATCATCTTGGCCGCCAGCACTACGAATCTCTCCGCTGGCTGCTCCACTTCATTCCTACCGAGCCCCGACACGCATCACTACATGCAGTACCGACGGCCCAACAGCAGCCCAGACTTCATTTGAGAAGCCCAGCGCAGCGCAGCCGCACCGCCAAACGTAAGCATGGCTTCCGACGACGAAGCTAATTCGCGGCCCAAGAGGCCAACGCCAATGACGAGGCAGTCATCCTCGCAGTCGCACATTTCGCAGTCTCCGTCCGAGGGAGGCCATCAGCGGTCCGCTCACCACAAAGCCCAGCGCCATCATGTTGTTGGCCAGCGCGTCCAGAGGAACACGTCGTTTGGCAAGAACCTCAACAAGTTGAACAAGGCCGAGAAACAGGCACAGCAAGCGCAACAGGGTGCAGACAATACCAGCCGTCACCACCGCCGTTCGCAATCGGGCAATTCAGTCTCTGCGCCCAGCAGCCCTCACACTCGCCCGGGCTTCAAGCGCCATGCATCGTCTGGGGCCATCGTGAGAGCGAATCAGGCACAGGTGACGGCCAATCTGCGCAGGAACCAGTCGAGCGGAAATCTGCCGCCGCGCCAGGGACACGTCAAGCACGCGCTCAAGTCCAAGGGCGGAGACGCTCTTTCCAGGCGTGCACTCGCGACTCCCAATCGATCCCGCCAAGCATCGCCGGAGCCGCACGCCGGAGTCCATTTTGACCTGGCCAACGAGGAGGAGGAGGGCGACGAGGGCGGATGGACCGAAGAGAGCGCCTCCCAGTCGCCCACGACGACTCGATCCAACACGCGTTCCAATTCCGTCATACTCGAGGCACAACACAGGGCAGCCGAGATGAACATGGAGAAGAACAGGGGTGAATCATCGCAGCAAGCAGTCGCAAGTCGTGAACCGCCAAACCAAACGCCCCAGACACTCACCGATCGCACGCGCAACAACACGCAGATCAACACACAAATCAACGGTGGAACTTCGTACCAACACTCTCGACCTCCAGATGCAGACATGATTACCTCGCGACTACTCCAGCGCAGCGCCTCTCACCACGTCCCTCCCAAGACAACTTCGGTCGCTGCTACAGTAGTATCGTCGTCCGACCGCCACAACCTCCTCAGTCACACAGCTGGATCTATCGGATCGACGCTCGTAGACACACCTGGGCGCGACCTAGTATCGCGCTTTATGGACGGCGATGGGTCGGCCGGGACGCCTCACGATGGCGAATACATGGCAGCGCATCGCGATGGCGAAGACGGCGAAGGGGCTGGCCTCGACAAGATGAAGAGGAACAAGTCCATGCCAAATTTTAATGGCGGCACAGATACGTCCTCCAAGACGCCTCAGCGCTCTGGTACGACTACGCCAACAAACCTTCCGCCCTCGCGAACACAACAGAAACTCATGTTGCAGCGCGCATCGTCCAACGTCGAACCGCAGAAGCTCGTGCCTGTGACTCTCCCCCGCACAGGCGGCCCTGCTTACCTTCAGTCGAGCATACACTACAATGCAAACGGCGAGGGACGTCTCGACCCGCGCTTGCAGCAGCAGTTCAACCACGTTGCGGTCGAGTACAACGTAGTGCGAAGATACCGCAACCCGATTGCAGACGCACTTGCACG
Organism: Stemphylium beticola; assembly: GCA_029100535.1. Lineage (NCBI taxonomy): Eukaryota > Fungi > Ascomycota > Dothideomycetes > Pleosporales > Pleosporaceae > Stemphylium > Stemphylium beticola. The sequence continues at coordinate 55,091 of JARBXR010000098.1, read as the reverse complement.
CATCTACCAGATCCCAGGCATGTCGCGAAAAACGCGCATACCAAAGTCGCAAAAGGCGAATGGTTTCGCAACAGGCGCGAGTAGCCTGAGCACCAGTTTCAACGATGGAGGCATTGAAACGGATGGGGCAAGCTCGCGAAGATCACGAGTCAGTTTCGGGGACGATCAAAATCGCGCCAGGACTAGTCGGACTGAGAATGACTCTGAAGGGCAACAAAGTTTCGAAAGCGAGCACGCCCGTAGTCGAAACGAAGCCGAGGAGATCTGTCGACGCTTATGGGAGAGTGCCGAAGTGGTGGAAGCGGACTGAGGGATGTTTGGTGACGATCAAACATGCACGACTCGCGAGGAGGCTGTTTGCAATTATCGTGTGAAGTTGCCAAGGCCATCTGAAAGGTATGTGCGTCCGCTTTTCCATGAGTTCTGCCGGTGATGAGGGTCGCTTTGTCTGTCGTCGGCTGGGGGGCACGGGTAGCACGCGGCACAAGGGGGCTTTGTTAGGCGACTGAAAGCAGTGGTGTGGGTTTCTTTTGCTAGGGGCGGGAGACAGGCCGCACCTGAGACTGGATTTATGCCTCGCGCTTCAACTCCAGGGCTAATACTCGGCGGTACAGAGGTCGAGGCGATGGTTCCGGGCTGCACCTTTCAAAATGGAAGCATAGGCACAAGGCTATGGTTGGGGATGAGGTCTGTGAGGAAGATTGCGCAAGTATTACATTCAGCGCCAAACAGATTGCGCAGATCAAGTGGCATTTTGTCGCGATGACGGACGAGGCTTGCGTGTGATTCTAGCGGAAGGAGCACGAGCTGGATTTGCAATGGTTTGCCAATGGCTTGCATGCGACGGTTGAAGAAATGAAATGAGCAAAAAGGTACTAATGGCAGGGGTTATGGGCGCATAGCCAATCAGAGCGATATCGCTTGGCTGGGTGTAATGGTAATCTTATTTTCGGCCCTTAGCCTTTTTTCCCGCCAGTGTCAATTTTCACCATCATGTGAGTGGAAGGAAGGAGGAAGGAATTGAGTGCCACGCCGCCGCCGCCGCCATGTTGGACCTGCATAACGGGTTGCTGCGCGCGCGAAAGAGTCACCACGACGGAGGCTTGTCACTGGACGCTGCAAGTTGTTGGGCGAGCCAGCGAGAAATTCTTTACAGCAAAAGCCTTTACAAAACCTTCACGACCCAAGTCCACACCACCACCATGACACACGTTTTGCTCGCGTGCCTTCGTCGCTACGGACTTCCGCCCCAGGGCTGAAGCGCATCTTTCTGCACGCGCCAATACTGCGCAACAAATACCTCGCTGCCGCTCGCGCATCACCACATTGGTCATGGCCGCCTCGATAGAGCAACTCATTCCACTGATTCAAGCACTGGTCGCCTCGCTTGCTAGCTTCGCCTCGGGGGCTGTTGTTTGTTGTACAATATCCGCAACGGATAGCGTGCCACGATAGCCAGACTAAAAGCGCCGACTGAGGAAAAGTGCGGTGTACAAGAATTTTTTCGACCCTCTCGCTGGCTCCAGTCAGTCAGTCAGTCGGTTCACCGACTAGGCCTCCATTGCGCGACGATTCGCTGAGCATGCCATGTTTCAACGTCTGTGCGCGCGAGCGGCTTTCTCCTCAGGCCCGGGCCTGTGTGTGACGGTGGAACGGATGGGGTATGAGAAGAGGGCTCTGGGGGGGTCGTGTCTAAAAAAAAAAAAAAGCACTTGAAACCATGGCCCTTGTTTTGTCATGGTATAGTAGAACAAGATGGGGTTTGAAGTGCTAATGTTCAAGGTTGCCCTAGCGATTACACGACAGAGCGAGAAGTGAGGTCACCGATACGAGCGTGGAGGGAGGGCCGCAGCCGTTTGCCAGAAAGTGGGCCCGGCAGATTTCTGAGGGCACCAGCTGAGCTACAGCTGTGCTTGAGGCTTGAGCTGGGTTTGCTGGCACAGGCGCAGAGAGTGGACGGGCTCTGCAGGCGCGGGCTGGATCGCCGCTTGGCCCCCTTGTCAGGTACTCCCGAGTAGCCGCTAGCCCAGCTGCCTTAGTCTACATGCCACGCCCGAAATTGCGCCAGGAACAGGGAAATTGCGCCTGACATGGCAGCATACAACCCCCGGCCCTGCTCCACTCGCCGTTGTTTCCCCCTCCTTCAAACGCACGATCCTCGAACCCTCTTTCTTAACCCACACGCTCTCTATCTCTCTTAAAGCTTCTTGCTTCTGCCACTCGGCTACCACATTCCTTACACCAAGCTTCACTGTCATTCATTCACTCACTCACCCAATTACTCAATCAACACCACACTCCTTCGCGTACCTGTCGCATATCAATCCATCACTACCCGATCTGACATCGAAAAGCCTCGCGCATTCACTACCCTTGCAAAAACAACCATCTTCCACCAACAACACCAAAACACTTCCAAGATGCGTTCCTTCCAGCAGGTTGTCCTCGCCCTCTTTGCGCTCCTCGTGTGCGCTTTCGCCATGGAGGAGGAGATTGCCTACGATGCGACCGTCTACATCACGTCCACCGTCTACCGCGTCAACACCGTCACTGCCACCAGCTCTGCCGCCGGCTACGCGCCCGTGAACCAGACGTCGACTATCTCCGCTGTCCACCCCACCATGGCTCCCTCGTACGCCGCCAGCAACGGCACCGCCAGCGTCATGCCCACCGCCTCTGCGCCCACTGTCGTTGTCCCCAGCGCCTCGCAGCCCGCCGAGTTCGAGGGCGCCGCCTCTTCTCTCGACGTCAACACCTTCGTCGTCGCCGTCGCTGCCGGCCTCGGCTACCTCGTCCTCTGAGACAACTTCGCTTTGAGCAAACTTACCCCCGCCTATCCGAAGCCTCTATACCCTTGCTTCTCGCCGCATCATCGACTGGTGCTCGTGTCTTTGATTCACCAATCCCCCCATATACCCGGAAGCGATCGCCTCTATCTGGCCTAGGCCGCTCATTCAAGCCTTTTGTTTCACGTTATCTACGACGATGTCCCGTTTACGTTACTTGCTTGCGTCATACCCTCTTTCTTCTACCTCATGTTCGCTCCATCTAGCGACCTTTTTGGTTTCACTTTGAATTTTTCATGCGCTACTTTTTACCAATCCGAACTTGGGATTGCGCCTAACTTTAACACTAATTTTGCCCACTTTTGTTCCGTTTTGTAATCACACCTTTTTCTTTTCTCCCTCTATTGTCCGAGACGATTGATGAAAACAAGAAGTGTGATATACAAGCATTATCTGGGTAATATTAATTTTTCTTGGGCGATTTCCTATACCTACTCTCCTTTATTGCAATCAACACTTCGCGCGGAGGTTTTACGTTGGTCACCATGGTTTTTTGTTCTGTTTCATCGCATGGTGTACCCCCTCCCCGCCTCTTTTATCTTGTACTCCTCGCTCTCTCTCTCCCTCTTGTCTAAAGCGCGCGATCGGACGCTGCTGCCATGCGGGAAGTTGTGCAGACCAGGGAAGCCCTTTTTCATCCGTGAATCGTCAGCGGCGATTTCACCTTCCCTTTTTCTTTTCCTGTAGCAAGACTTCTCGTCCGACGGGAGAGGGCGCTATCGCTTTCTAACCGTGGAGCTGGAGTTTGGAGATTTATACCCCCTTTGCCCTTTTTTTCTCTCTGGATCATGTTTCTTGTGGATGGAAGGAAGGAAGATTGGTGTGCGAATGCAGTGAGGATCTAGGCTACTTTGCCCTGATCTGTGAAATACAAGCAAATTTCTCTGCAAACGTGCCTCGCCTACATACCATATTGTGACTTTTGCTCAGCACCGAACCGCCCCAAAGCAAATACTTCTCCTTGTCTGGATCGCAAAAAGCGCCCCAATACCCATGCAAGACGCCAACTTCTCTATCATCGCCTTCTTCGACCTCATATATCAAATGTCTCCACCCGTAATAACGATCGACATGGGCCCAATAGTTTGATTTCTACCGCTCGCTGCTGCTGGGTTCGTGCGCGGTGCTAGCCCGCAAGAAGCAGTTCAAGGATATCGCTTCGGATTGTACCGAGGTAGCGCGGTGGGACGTCGGGGGATGTGTTGGATGGGAAGATGGGAAGATGGGAGCGAGGGTGTTGTTGGGGGTGGAGTAGTATGTATTCGTGAGTGTGTGGATCTTATTATAAGATCTATAACATATCACTCATCAATTCCACATTTCGTAAACAAAGCTATATCTACCCTCAAACACTACAAAGCCTTCCCTCGCCATCAAACCTAAACCCATCCGATCCCACAGCAAACAGCCCATACAAGACGGCGTCCGGATCATACCTGTGCTTGATCCCGAGCAACTGCTGATAATTTGCACCGAAAAACCCTTCTTTCCAGTCCCCCTTGTACGTCGGATCAATCTCATTCAAAACCCCTCCCCCAGGCGTCGCATCTTCCAACCGCGGAAATATATCTTCGACAAGTTCCCTTTTCAGCGCGCGAGCCAGTGCAGGGTCTGAGAAGGGGCATGTTGTGTGTGTTTGCGGATTGCAGTATGCGATGGCTTTGCGCCAGGCGGGAAGGACCGAGTTGGGCGGGTGAGGGGGTCGGCGTTGGCTGGAGCCCGGGTCATCGTCGACGTTGAGAATCGAGCAGCCGATCCACCATGTTCCGTCGGCGGTGATGTTGCGATACAAGCCTACGTGTTTGCGGTTTGTGGCGGGGTTCTGGACGATTGAGCGGGGGATCAGCCGGCTTCCGATTATGGGAAATGTTGAACAGAGGGTGCCGTAGGGGAGGGGCCCGTAGAAGCTGGTGAAGCTGTCGAGATAGGTTGGGTATACATGTTTGGTGAGGTTGTAGGGAAGACGTAGCTTATCTAGCTCTGTAAGGAAGCCTGCGAGAAGGTTGTCGATAGGGGAGGCGGTGTTTTGGTCGGGCATGAGGATGTTGAGGATGGCGAGTGTCTCGTTTGTAACGAAGAGTTGGATGTTGTTCCGGGTATCATCCACAAAAGAGGGTGCTTGATGGAAGAACAGTTCGATTGCTGTGTACAGTGCCGTCGTGTTCTTACTCGTTATCGTCATTGCACCGCCAGCCACAGGCCCTTCTCGGAAGATTCTGAACGTCACGCTGAGAACAACCGCATATGTACCACCTCCACCTCCAGCGAGAGCCCAATAAAGATCCACGTGATGTTCAGGTGTGGCTACTAGATGACGGCCGTCTAATGTCACCACTTCCCACTCCAGAACCTGATCTGCTGCAAGACCATAGGCTGTGACAAGTTGCGACTGGCCCCCGGCTTGAACGTAGCCACCCACGGCTCCAGCGGGTGCGCATTCTGCTGTCACAAATCGATCGCCTGTTACTTTCACAGCCTGGTATGCTTCTCCTGCAGTGACACCGCTGCCAAGTCTGATCGCTGGGCCGGTATGATATGTGCTGTTGTAATTGCGGATCATCTTGGTAGACTCGAGATTGTATGTCCACAATGCCAGAGCGCCGTAACCGGTTGACTGACCTAAGTAGCTCGTTGGAGTTAGCCATGCATATACATGGATACCGCAAGGCGAATTTGGCTGCTTACTCAATACCAATGTTTCTGATCACCAGTCGAATGTTTCTCCTCCGAGCGAACTCGACCCCGGCCCGTACATCATCTGGGCCTGTCACGTTGATGGAATAAGCAACAAGATTGCCAAGCTCACACGAGGCGGTGGGACTGGTGAATGGCGAGCACGTGTCGTTTTGCCAGTGGGTGTTCAATATCTCTCCAGGGACGGGTATGCTACATCGCAGAGTGAGTTCAGCTTTCGGAAGGACGGAAAAAGATGACAAACAGTGTACCGGGATCTTGAGCCTCAAATCGAGTTTGCAATCCCTGGCATTGACCTTGGTTGTAGGCAGCAAAAGACCCAGTCTCATGGCAGACATGTGCCGCAGGAACAGTGGCAATGAGCCGGCCACCCACTGTCTGATTCAGATGACTCCAATCGTCTTGACTGGGCCATCCTTTGTCTGTTGGTATATACCTGCAGGTTGGCTTTGGAGGATACTGCCTTGCGACTGTGCTTCCGTTTGTGGATTCCAAGAGCGCACGGAGAACTAGTAGTAGTGCAACACGCAACGCTATGCTACGAATGTGAATGAAGGTCGAAGAAACCATATAGAAGCTTCTACGTTGTAGGTGAGCTGTCAGTGACTGCGATCTCCGAGAGCGGGAGCCGTAGCGTATCGTTTGGGTACGTTTGTGAAAACATTGTAACGTATTCTACAAGCGAGCGAGCCGTACAAGCGAGTGAGCCACCCCACCAACTTTGCCTACCTCTACAGTTGAATTGATTATGACTCCACTAACTCTTTCCCTACGCGCCTCTCGTGAGGCTAATATATATCTTACGATATTAGCTCTTAATATAAATAAAATCTAGACTAAGCGACATACTATAAGCACGTTTAAAGTCTCTCGAGCGACGCTCTACCACTAACGCGCTGGTAGACCTACCTAACGCGATTGCTAGCCCAACTCAAAGAAGCTCACCCAGCTAGAGGAGCAGGTGATTGTCAGACATATACTTGACTTGTATACAAGTGGATTTGGGCCTATGTACGCTACTGTACGTGATATGGCTGACAAGCTGCTGGCTGCGCGCGGCGCTGGTCAGGTTGGCGTCCACTGGCCGCGCAACTTTGTTAAGCGTACAGACAGTCTCACGACGCGTTTCAACCAAGCGTACGATAGGCAGAGAGCTCTATGTGAAGATCTTATACTAGTTAGAGGCTAGTTTAAGCTAGTAGAGTAGATAAAGGCTAAGTATAATATCTATAATAACAATATCTATAACTTTAACGAAGCTAGCTTTATAATAGGTAAGATTATAACTTAGCTTATTATAATAGCGTTAGAGAGAAGAGACAGGCTAAAGGCTATCTAGCCTAGTAACCACGAGTAGGTAACATTAATTGCTGCGATTAACGCTGCTAGCTGGGCAGTCCCACCATTCCTTATCTTTGCTAGCTAGTATCACCTGTCTGCCTGGTACGAGGAAGCAGGGATCCTACGCGACTGGGCAATCGCAGTTAGTGACAACGGCTAGACGAATAACGAGCTAGCGCTCGACAACCTCCGGACAACGGCTCCTGAGATTGACTCTTCGAAACTCATTATAACCGGAGCCTCAGAACTTCGCAAAGTGTTCACAGAGACAGAGATACCTTTTGTTGTTGGAGCATACATGGCAGGGGTTTAAAGCTGCATTTGCCGTCTCCATTGCCTTTTGTGGCCTTGCATTTATTGCAACATTCTTCGTGCCGTGGGAGCAACTAGCCACTCACCGGCTCGCAATGCAAACCGATGGCGAGAAGCAAGACAAAGCAACGAGCTAGTCATGGAAGATATCTGCAGCACAGTTCATACAGAATGAAGGCAGTCTCGTCGGAATTTTGCCGAGACTTAATAATTAGATCATGTAGAGTAGACGAGACTGTGACGCAAATCAGCCGTACATATGACATGGGATATCAAATGATCCAGGAATAGCAAGAGTTGCAACAGTCCGCCTCCTGTACGCAGGATTCCGTCAATTGACTCCATGGAAATGTGTGACGGTTTGTGAGGTGGGCACGTCACGTGTGCCACGTGCGTTGTCCTGCTCTCCTCCTTCCACTCCATGAGCACCTTCTGCTCTTGCTGGCATCAGAGATACGTCATGTAAACAGAGGGTATATATAGCTGCGCGCGTCGTAGCTACAACAACACAACAACAATACACTGATTACCTTTTGCTGAGCTGCTCTACATGATCATTTGCTTCACTGCATTCTCCGCAACAAAATGTATGCAGCGACGAACAAGTATGTGAACACTTACAGATAGTTGTGTCGCCCTTTTCAGGATCTTGCAAGATCTCTTTCGATAGGATCGATGAGCTGTGTACCTTCCTGATGGAGTATATCTCCTTGAGCAGCCAGGTACCCAATACAAAAATAGCATAAGTCGCCGAAAGTCGGTGACGTCAAGTGGAGTAGAAATTGAGAGATGCCCCTAACATTCGTTCCGATCCAATCGCGTTCCGACGCATACGAAGACAACCGATGACATACGTCCGAACCCCGAAGGTTGTAAGATTGACAAGGGCAGTTCAGAGCTCGGAATCTGCTACCATTGAGAGCTGCATCTCGTATGAAAGCATTACCCGTCAGCGCGGTACAAAATACGCTCCAAAAACCGACTTTAGCATGGAGTACCTTTCCAACTCAATCTTCGCCTTGGCCACTGCAGCCTGCAGCCTTGCAGCCCAGGCCCCCACAAGTCCAGAGTTGAACTGGATACTTCCTGCAAACGTAACACCAGGCGAACCTATCGTCATCGGCGCCGTCTCAGGTGGCACACGCACCGTACTTCCCATTGCAGGTGGTGTCTTCTGGGGCTCCTTCTTCAACGGTACGCTGGCGCCTGTTGGCATAGACGCCGGCATCGTGACGGCGGACGGCAAGTTCTATCCCGGCGGCACCGCAGTTTTGCAGAGCGATGATGGCGCGAATATTGTCTTTCGGGACAATGGATTCCAGACTGGGGATACCATCTATTGGGCGGTGAAGTTTGAGACTGGGGCCCAAGGCTATGAATGGTTGAACAAGCTTGTTTTGGTAAGCTCGGCAAAGTTTGCGATGGATAATGGGTTGGCTGTTACATTGAACATCTTTTGTGTGAGTGCTAGATTCTCTTGGTTGGATTGAATAACGCTCTGTGCTGACGGCGATTAGGCTGGTTCGATTCCTGAGGAGGCTAGGAAGGGTCGCTGAACGTTGGTTGTGGTTCGGGATGTGGCCGGCGATGAGCTTACGAAGTTGTGGCGTCGCTTTGATTGTCCGAAGTCGTTGACGAGGAGAAACAGAAAGGATAGATCAAATATGGAGGGATACAGAGGAACTTGTCGGCGAGGAAAAATACCTAGAGTAACAACATAAAAAATGACCAACCTCCCATGATGTGCGAATTCCATTCATATGAATGTATTCGTTTCCATTTTTTCTTTGCAATTTCCACGTATCACCAAGGCCTACGCCCTTTCCTAGCGAAACTCACTCGTCGCCTGCTCACCACCCGCATCTCTATGCGTATACGCCTTGTACGGGTTCTGTTCTTTCTAACTCCCAACCACCTTGCCGGTCTCCTTCACCCTCGCCCTACACTGTCACGGTTTGGGGTCTCTGCTGCTCTGTTCTGTAGTCGCAACTCACCTTTGGTAAGGGCGCTATGCCTATCTAGGACTAGCACTGTTTGCTGTCACCCACCTACATATACTGTTTGTAGCCTCACACAATACAACCTCAGTTCAATCCTTCAATTCTTCCTGCACGAAATACCCTGAAAGTTATGAGCCCGGCTGCACCTTAGGATTGTTCTCACCTGCTGCTGCAATCGTCACTCTACTCGAGTCGCACGTTGCTATACCGCGTTCACCCACGACGCACATTGCCCGGATCTCTGCCTGGATCCATACACACACGATTACAGCCTCTACAATGGCTACTGAGTCTGATCCCGCAGTGACGCGTGTCACTGTCATACTCAACACACCCGACGACTGGTTTACCTGGTTGTTCATTCGCCGAGACGTTGCCAACCGCCACGGTCTCTGGCAGTACATAAATCCTGGCGTAGCTAGAGATGCCGTGGCCTCTGATTTAGAAGAAGCCATATCGTTTCGCTGCCTGAGATACTTGTTCAATCACGCGCTGCTCGTCTTCGGGCGATTTTGGGGCAATGTAGCGGCTGATATCGATCAAAGGAAGTTTGAGTTTTCGATTGCCATGTTCCTGTATTTTACAAGATAATTTCAGTGTAAGTTTTATCTACAGGAAACCAGTGCGTACAGTCGAGTTCACATAATGATAATAGTGAACCTGATCTAGCGTAAGCCATATTGACGTGACACGCATATTCGTTGCCGCCGACACCGACCCCCTGTCTGTTTTCGGCGCTCCAAGCCCGAACAGGAAATCGGCGACTTTTATGTAGCTAGTAGAAGTGAAGTCACCGCGACATTATTGTCAGCTAAGAAGGTCGGCACTTTATGACGTGAAAGCTTCTGAGTAGACTGCGCATGTTGATGAAGTATGTGAGGCATTCTTGGTGGTTTTGGCTAGTAGCTTTTCAAATGGACGTAGTAGTCGGCAGCTTTAACTGCTCTCATTGAGCACAAAGTTATCGATATGCAGTGGGATAAATCATGGGCGTAGATTGTCATTCCCTTCTTCCTAATCTTAGTTGCATCATCTGAACTCATTCGCCATGCACGTACTGATAGTTGGGGTAGGTGTGGGCGGTCTAAGTCTCGCCCAGAGCCTACGAAAGCAAAACATCTGATTTGAGATCTTCGAACGAGATCGCGATGCAAAATCCAGATTCCAAGGATGGGCTATCGCCATGCATTCGTATGTAGAACGACTCAAATCACTGCTGGTTCCACGGACGTCTGACGCAGTATAGCATCGTCGACGATCTGCTCTACATCTTCCTAGACGATCTGCCAGATCTCGAAGATTTGACAAATTATCTCGTACCCTTGGACTTTCCGGCTCGATTAAGCGTGTATATGCACGGCAGAGATGATCGATGGGGATTCCAGGTACGCAGAATGGAAACTCGTCGTTTTTTCCAGGAGATACTCATACAACGCTTAGACTCGCCCGACTTCCCCTTTATCCGAGCAGAGCTCCTCGACATCGTCCCTCTTGCAACAATCGTCGGTCAGCTCAAACTCTCCGGTGAAGCGTTCAAGCGCCAACTAGCCCTTGGCCACAGCGGCTACATGCTCATCCGACCGGACCTGGGTTTCATCGGCTTTGCAGGCCTACACTATGTCCATGCTGATGGCTTGTCGGCGAATTACTACTAGAACTTCCTCGAGACAGACCATGACATTAGTAACATAGATCACTGGCTTCAACATGACACTCAGCAGGAAAAACTCGACGATGTTCTCAAAAGAATCTAGGAACTCTCCCCCGGATTCCGCAAAATCTTCCAAATGACCACGCCGGAGCAGATCCAGCACGAGACCCGCGTCTGGCGTGACCTGCAACTCGATCCAAATATCGTGCCGGAATGCCGTGTCATTCTCATGGGCGATGCAGCTCACGCCATGGTTCCTTTCCGTGGCGAGGGCAGCTATCATACCCTCGTAGATGCGATTTTGCTAAGCAAGGTATTGGGCGAGATGGCTGGAAGTGGCGATTATCAAGATTTCACACGCGTTAGACGTATTGTAGGGGATTTCACTCGATCAATGTTGAAGCGAGCTGGGCAAGCAGTTCGCGATTCTCGCAACCTACATGCTGATGCACAGAAGTTTGGAGCTGACGGGAAGCCTCTTACTTTGAAGATAGTGTCGTTGCCTGATACGGAGATTAGACTAGGGACCTTGTAGAGTTAGGTAGCAGAGAGAGTATTGAAGGTAGCTCTAGCTTAAAGTTCCTTTTCTCTTCGAATGCAGGTTCTAGATGTACGGTAGCGGCTATTATAAAAGTTCTGCTTGCCTAGATAGTCTCTATAAAAACTATATCCAAGTATATCCGCAATCGCGCATTAACCCAGAAAAAGCCGAGCAACTATTTCGCGTCGTAGTTGGGATGATAATCTCTTCATTTCAACTGTTGATTTTTAGTAGGTCGACAGTGGGTTAGCGCACGTGGGACGGAGCCTCTTCATCCCAGATATCGTCCTTACGCTTGCTTATCCCCGCAATTATATTCGGCCGGCGAATATCTATCAAATAGGCTAACTTGATAAGCCGAGAGAGGTGCCTATATCACGCGATGAACAGGCCATAATATGGCTTCCAGAGTTTTCCATTTCTCAAAAAATAATACCCTTTCCAGATTACAGCTCGCTCGGAAAGACCGGGCTTGATAACTTCTCCATATACATGAATCCAACTCCCCAACATCCCCCTACTTTTCCAATCTCGCAGCCCTTGCCTCGTCCCTCCACCACTCACACTGCACCCTCCTAATCGCATCGCCCTCGACCCTCGAATCACCAAAAGGCTGGAACCTCAACTGCAACCCAGGCCTCCCCTCCTTCACCTCATCCACATACCGTGGCCAAACCGGCACGCCATCTCTCTTCCCCGCATTCGGATCACCAAGGGCAACGAAATCAGCAAAATACGCATTCAGCAGCTCTTTGCCTACGTCCGGGTACTGGACGCCTGCGGCGCCGCTGGGTTCGGCCCAAGTGTACTTTGTGTCGGCAGTGTGCGGGATGCCTTTCCACGCGGGGAACGTGTTGTTAACGGCGAAAACGGATTTGTAGACGGGGACGGCGAGCGATGACATGCGGATCGCGGTTTCCTGGCCCGCGCAGACGTACATGTAGTCTGTGAGGGCGGCGGAGAGGCGGTTGTATTGTGTTGAGTTGGGGCTGAAGGCATACGGGGTATTGGCATCACCGGTTGGATCAGGGTAAAGCGTCTCGAGATCGGACATGTCTTCAGGGGTTAGGCCGGGGATGAGGTTTTTCATGAAGGCGAGGAATTCTTCGTTGGTTTCAAGGTCGCCGGGGGAGTAGTATTTTGCCTCGTCCGGCACGTTCGATGTGATGGTTGGGATGTGGTAGAATTGGCCGTTTTGGCCGGAGATGGAGCCGGCTTGCTCGAGGAGTGGTCCTCCGCGGGTAGGCTGGAATGGCCACGTGATGGGGTACTCGGATGCTCTCCAGAGCAATGCGCTAGCATTCTCAATGGCCGAGATGGGAGCGCTGCGCAGGCAACCGAGTATCTCAGCATCGGTGCCGTTTGCTACACCGCTGCACCCGGTAAGGCCGAGATAGCGCGCAAACTGCTCTTGGTACAGCGGGTAGGAAGCATTGGGGAAGGCGCGAGCAGTCACGCTTCCAGACTGCAAAATGGCCTGTGAAAAAAGTGGCGAAGCTCCTTCAGTCTTGTTGTAGTTGTGGAAGAGATGGATACCAACGGAGTGCGCTCCAGCTGAGCGTCCGCCGATGGTGACACGAGAAGCATCACCGCCAAAAGCCGAGATGTACTTTTGCACGAATTCGAAAAGTGCTTGCTGATCCCGGAGACCTAGGTTGAGAAGACCCTGGCGTTCAAAGACTGGAGATGGAAGGAAGCCAAGGGAGTTTACCTGCCAACAATTAGATGTGTCAGTAGTGAAAATATACAATGTACTTACCCGGTAGTTGAAGTTTACAACAATCAATGGCTCTCTGGAATTGGCAACAAATGACGGACCGTCGAAACTTCTCGCGCTACCAGCCACGAAACCACCCTAAACCGTCAGCCAGAGACCATCAACATCTAAACTCAGTACTTACCCCATGAATCCAGATCAAGACCGGAAGCTTCTTATGCGCCGACACGTTCTGAGGACGAAACACGTTCATGTTCAAACATGCTTCGTTGACAGGGTATGTGATATCCAACGGATCCTGATGACACGAAAACCCATACTGCGTCGCATTTTTCACACCCTCGAAAGGCTTTGGGGGTTCAACAGCCGTAAAGCGCGCTTCTCCAACAGGCTGCGAAACATAGTCGATGCCGAGCCAGGCGTCCACAGGCTTTGGCAGCGGTTTCTTGGTAAGAGTCTCGGAGACGGTAGTACCGGCGAAGCTGCCGTAGCCGGGAAGCGTTACTTGAGATGCGCCGTAGGTAGCTACCACGTTGTTGAGTAGAGCGAGTGTGGTAAGAGCCTTTTGGACGGTATTGAGGCGAGCCATGGCGCCGACGTAAAGGTGCGAAAACTGCTCGACACGCTCGTGGAATTGCGCTGTTGAAATAGGCAAATGCATTGCGAATGCTCATATATTACAAGTTGATAGCTTCGTACGATGCCGAAGTCGGGCCTTGCTATTGTCCGCTCGTACCCATCGCTTTCCCCACTCCTGCTGGTGTTCAACAGCCGAAGTCTTGGTACCTGCTCTATCCGGTCGCTAGAGATCGTATGTGTGGAGAGCAGCGAGTTGTGCACGAGTCGTTATCACGGTTGATAAACACCGTCGGGCCTTATTCAGCTTCCGACGGAACGGAAGTTATCAGGATCAGCGAGTAGGCGACGCAAGCATTCCGAAAGGCCTTATCCGAATCGGGTGTTAACGTCCCGCATGCCGAGCTTGTTCCGCAAGGCGTATTGCCTACCTCAAGCGCCTCGTCCATACTCATGTATACTCTTACAATCACCAGACGATTACAAAATTGAATCTAAGTACTATATTAAGTATGTAGGCTTTTCGTGAGTATCCTTTCCTCAAATTTTCCAAAATGCCCCGAGTCGCAACCGTGGATGCCTTACTTTGCCTTGGTCAATGACTACCACAACGAAAGATAAGCTGAATCTGAATGATCAAGACTCTCGTTGTACGAAAGCCAGATTACAAGAGCATCTGTATTATGCAACACTAGCCATGATTGTCGTACAAAGTATGGGGACGCGCAGTGCTTTGTGAAACCTCCCTCATGGAAGAATGCAGCGTCCAACTCAATCAGAGTCAAGATGGCAAATCATGTCAACCAGCCCTATGCTCCTCCATCAAACCCCTTGTCCAACTTCTTCAACGCCTCTTCAACCTCGACCGCCCTCTCCTCGCCACCCCTCAACCCCTGCACACGCGGTAGATCGCGCATAACCTGCTGCACAAACTCCTCCAGAGCTTTTGGGTCCCTCATACTGCCCAGCGCAGCGGCAGCATCGAGTTTGCCTTTACCCTTGCTGCTGCCTCCTAGATCTGAGCGACTTGTCAGTGGTGGTTGTGGTTGGTGGGGTTGGGGCTGGCGTTTCCGCAACATGACCTGCCCTTGTTTATCCATGTAGGTTTCGTACCCTTGTTGGTCGAGCACTTCATCAGGTACGCGGACGTTGACGGGTGATCGGTTGTTGTTGTTGCTGCTCTCCGCTGCTGTTGAGGGCGTGCTTGAAGAGGATGGTGCATTTGTTGATGTCTTGGCTTTGGTGTTGGTATCTTGATTGTATTTCTCCAGAGCGTGGATGCGATCTTGGTTTTCTTTGTTGCCTTCCATGAGGAAGCGGAGACACATGATTGCGTGCTCGCGGATGTACGGGTTGTGTTCGTCGTACGAGCAGCAGTTCAGGACGGCTTCTATACCACCAAGAGGTCGAATCTGATCTTGTACGTACTTGTTCTTCCATACGAGAGAGCTTAGTACGAGAACTGCGAGCTTCTTGAGGTTGCGCCACTCAAAGTCAGAGGGCTCATCTGCAGCCTCATCCATGTATGGCCGAGGTGATGGCGATGTTGGGGGAGGGATGTATGATTCAGCAGCTCCTGCTGTGGTGTCGTATGGGCGTTCCACAGCAACCGGTTGCGGCTGTGGTGGCGGTTGTTGTTGAGAAGCATCAGCATCTACCGTCGCAGGCGGTGGAGGCGCATGCTGGACATTTCTCAAAGGAGGTGGCGATAGCTGTCCTTTGGGTATTGCTGCATCAAGCTCCTTAAGCAAAGTGACCAGTTCGTGGGATATCTCCCAGTTGCTCAGCATCTTCTTCCATGTCTCGTGTTCCGTAAGAATGGCGAAGAATTCGAGGTATTGATATACGCCCTCATACATGCGCTCCATGTCCCAGAGGTTGAGAGGAAAATCCTCGGGCTGTGCATGGCCAGCCCGGATCTGACCCTGCAGAAAGATGAGCGCACAAGTTTGTGGAATGATATGCCGGCGGAACTCAGTGAGCAGGAAGTTGACCATGTGAACGTCGCCCTGGTCAACTTGGGGTTGATTGGCTTTGAGCTGGCCTTTGTTGGGTTGCGCACGGGCTTGTCTGGCGCGAAAGATGTTGGTGAGAAGCTTCATGATGACTGCTTGGGCTGGTGATATGATGTCTTTTGATCTGGTACATTGTCAGCAGGACCCTCTATGATTAGTTGTATGACTTACTCAGACTCTCTGAAAGCATGATAAGCGAATGGCAGTAGCTGGTTGGCGAGGATTGCCTCCATGATCTTAACCATGAACTTGAAATATAGCTCTTCCTCGCGAAGATCCCAAGCAGCGACGAAAATCAATAGTTCGCGTAATAGGTTTCTGCCGTTGTCTTGGGCAAGAAGTAGATGGCATCTGACACCATGCATGCTCCTCACACTCCCAAACACAGTCGGATCGGGATGATAGCCAGGCTGGCCCTCTTGTGGCTCAACGATGCCGGCCATGATGATCATTGGCAAGACCTCGATCTCAGTAGGACCAAGAATAAGCGGAACGTCGGTAAGCAAGCCTCGACCTTCGTCTCCAGGGATATCGTCGTAGTCGTCATCATTGTCGTCGTCCTCCTCTGGTGGAGGGGAAGTCGGAGAGGCTACATCACTGATTAGCCCTGATGGTCGGTCGGGGTCTGGCTCCAGACGCTTCAGCAAGTCTTCTTTGCCATTCTGGAGAATCTCCGCTCCGAAGGATGGCGGGTATGTCACACGGAAATCGATCTCACCTGCCGGGGGAGACCGTTTGATGCTGGGATCTAATAACGAGTCATCCGTCGCTGGTCTTGGGGACTGTCTCTCCGCTGCTGTGGGTGACGGTTGCTGCTCTCGGCTGGATTCGTGTCCCGGTAGCGCGGTCATGGACGAACGCATCCGGTCGACCTCGACTTGAAGTTGGTTGATGCTTTTGGCGAGCGCTTGCACGCTCTCCTCGTTCTTGGCGTGTTGGTCGACCACCTTGCGGTAAGTGCTTGACTGGGAGATCTGATCCCGGTACCTAGCGACAACGTCTGCATACAACATGTTCCATTTCTGGAGCGATCAGTACAAGATGTGTATTGACTATTGGCGTCGACTTACGTTCTTTTCTTCTTCGCTCATTGTCTGCCACCGTCTTCTGCACTCGGCAGCGATCTCATTTGCTCCGGCCTTGACCCCGTGTTGCATGAGCGCTTTCTTGACATCATTTCCGGTCTCGCCTATGTAGAGCAGAAAGGGTGATGACGCAGGTTGCTGTGGAATTTTGAAGGTGTCCAGGCTTCGTGCTGCATGGCTCGGGAGAGGCTGCTCTTCTGAGGGCGGGCCCTGATCTTGCTGGGGAAACTCGTCCATTTTGTATTTCATGTCGGCAAAGTTGGGCAGCTCGTTATCGAGATGGCTGTCGAACAGTTCAATCCACAGCATCAGCTTGCGCTGTTCGTTCTTAGCGATGAGGTTGTTCAAGAACTGCAGGCAAGTGATCAGAAGCTTCTTGTAGGCATTGATGACGCCCTGCCATTTGTCCTCATCTTGCGTTCCCGCCTCGCCGTCATAGCCCCTAGCGGTGACGCGCACGC
Source organism: Stemphylium beticola (assembly GCA_029100535.1). Lineage (NCBI taxonomy): Eukaryota > Fungi > Ascomycota > Dothideomycetes > Pleosporales > Pleosporaceae > Stemphylium > Stemphylium beticola. The sequence goes on along the minus strand of JARBXR010000098.1, from coordinate 37,852 downwards.
AGACATTGATGAGGGCGAAGATGTCCTTGTCAAACAGTCTATCTGCACTGAGATTCTGCACGCGCTCTCCGTGCACCTGTACATTGCGCGCGATGCAAACCAACTGGTTGAGCCGTTCCAAGTCCCTGAGCAAGCTCGGCGAGTAACTGGCTATCAGCGGGCCCGACAAGCCTTCATATTCCGGTGCAGCGGGGTCTGGCGCGGCAAAGCAACGGCGTTCGAGTGAAGGTATAGCGGCTTTGAGCACGCCTGCGAGTTCGTCCCAGAACTCCCACGAGACGCCGAGTTCTTCACGCAACTCGACGTTTTTGCGCGATTCCTCGAGCGACTTTTTAACAGCCTCTCGCTCCAACATGCGCAGTGTATCATCTCTTATGTAACCTGGGTTGCGGAAGTGTACTGTATATGGCCCGAGGGCAAGGCGTAGGCGCGTAAGGAAAGGTCGTGCAGGTCTGCCATTGGAGCTTTCAGGCCGTTCCGAATCGGCCACGCTCTCCGTGTCGTGAATGCTGCCCTCTACCATGTCGTCTCTCATGTCTTTCGCAACGGCTGTCGGCAATGGAGCGTGCCGACTCCAGTCATTCCACAGCTGGTGTTCGGCAAGTAGTGAGCGGTACACCCATACACGGATAGGCCCTGGTGCGCGTAAGATACGATAGAGGTTGTTGGAGGCCAGTTTTTCGACGATGTTGTGGTATTGCGCCAGCGCTATGGGGGCGAAAGCGAGGTGGGCAGGGCCTCTGGAGGCGTCTGTAAAGGGCGACGGAGGATCGAGGGCAGGAGGCAGCGAATCGGAGTGCGTGGAGGTGCTTGAGTCGGAAGTCATAGTTGGAGGCGTAGAAAAATCAGGAAGACAGGCCGAAGGTTGTACCCCACCAAATCTGCCCCGCCAGAGTCTGGAGCCCGTCCGATGTCTGTGGGCATTCATCACAGCCTCCACCGCATATCACTCGACTCGCACATGACACGATCTATACACTCTGAAAAACAACACTAGCTAGTCACACTATTCGAAGATTATTTTGTATCATGTAATGCGTTGATTCATTCAGCCAAAAATGGCTACTAACAGAGGCATGTACGGGGAATAATGAACCGCGTAGAGGCATAAGTTGCCAAACGCGTCTAGTGGCCCCGCCGATTTCGATCTTGGAAGCAATGTAATGTGATTCTTGATACATGGAAAAGTATCTGTCACGGACATGAATTGTTCCTTTTTGGATGGTGACGCGAATGGCCACGCACTCGTCACAACAGCACCGGAATTGGATATGAAAAGTTTGATGACGGCCTTGTCTGAAAGCTTACATACCCTCGGCCTTCAGCCTGGCCGCCATGAACCTACTTACCTTCTTTGGTTTTCCATTCCGCTCTTCCATGATGGGACTCTCTTCATCTTCTTCGGTAGCCTTGAATCCGCCCTGCCGCTGAATGAACCGGTTCCGTGCCTTGTGGTATTCAGCTTGGATTTCACGGTTCAGGATGACAGGATCGAATTCATCAGGTGCTTGTGGCTCAGACGGTAAAGGGGCGTGCTCAGTGACAGTATTGGCCAGCGTTCGGCCAGGGGGACCTGTTGGCACAGGAGGGGCTTCAGGAAGAGGTGGCGTGGGCAATACCTGCGGTGTATTCGCTACAGCACGAGCACTTTTGAACTTGGACATCTTGGCGGGCTTCGGTGGTTCGACTTGAGTCGGAGGTGCAGGTGCAGGTGCAGATCGCTCAACGATGGTGTCCGCAATGGTTGGCGCAGACTTGGCTGTCGATGGTGCGGTTTGTTTGGGTTCCGGCACTGGCTTCGGGGCTTCAGAGATGTCGACGTCATTGGCGAAGCGAACGCCCTTCTTTTTAGACTCCTTGTTGCTGTCGCCTGCTACACGGGGCGTAGACTTTGATGTGTCCAAGGACTCATCGAATTGTTCGTCCCTCTGCACGCGCATCGTACGAATATCGCCAATGTGTTCGTCCAGAGGGCGTTCATCCGACTGAGGTCCGACATTCTCGAGCATGCGAGCGCCTAGCTTCTTTTCCAACTCGAGCATCTGCTTCCGATACTCCTCGGTGATGACGGGTCTTGTACTGCGACCATATTCGTCCTCTTCTTCTTCGTCTTCCGTATCGTAGTCACCGTAGTCGTCGCCAAAGTCATCATCGGAATAAGACGCAGTGGGCTGATCAAGATCGAGCTCCGCGACGACTCGCCCGACCTCCGACATGCCGTACTGGAGCATCTGTCGTCTCAGTTCCGCATCCTCTGGAGACTCGTCTTCAGGTATGACAGGCGACGACAGTGTTTCGTCATCGTCCTCGATCTCGACTGCTCTGGCGCCCTTGGGAAACTTGAGTGACGACAGATCCTGAGGTTCGTTGGACGTTGGCGCTGGCGTCGGCCGAGGTTCGACATCAACATGCTCGGCAAAAGACACGGCTTTCTTTGCTGGAGACTGTTTGGTTGAGGTGCGGTCTTCCGAAGAAGCAGGGGTTGCGGGTGGAGACTTTGTAGAAGTAGAGACAGGCTCGGCTTCTGATGCCTTCTCCTTCGCCTCCGCTGCGTTCTTCTTTTCCAGCTCGACCTTTTGAATGCCAGCCTTGCGCAGCACTTCGACGAGCTCGGCTGCAGCCTTGCCGGTCTGGCTGACAGAACTCGACACTTCGTTGCCGTCTTCATCGAGCTCTTCTTCAATGTCCATCATAGGCTCTCCTTCTTCGTTGTCCATGCCAGGCTCCAACAAGACATCGACACCGGCAAGCTTCTTCTCGGCGGCATCGAGGTTCTTTTCGATGGTAGCACTACTCGTTCGGACATAGTCAATGCGTCTAGAGATCATGTCAACAACTTGGTTAGCAGTGCGTTCGGTTGGCGAGTTCTTGCAGAGCAGCTCCTCAACTTCCTTGTCGTTGAGTAGCGTAAGCTCAAGATTGCGCGCTATCCCGCGTATTTGCGAGGGCGACGGGTCGCCGGCGGCATGTATCTCTTCTTTGAGCGCCTCATACTCGGCCTCCCAGGTGGTCCAGTGAGACAGGGCCTTTTGAAGCTGATCGACACTCTGTTGAAGCTGCACCCGGCGACGCTCAATGTCTTCCAGAGTACTTTGTGTCGAGGCCGCCATGTTGTCGATGTGGTTGTGAAGTGAGGACGAGAATGAAGAAAGAAAAAAAAAAGCGAAGGAATTTGCTGGTAGAAAAAGGCCGAGCTTGGCGACTAGCCCGCCCCGCAAGGAACCATGGGTGCGCGCACGCATTCAGATCGTCGCCCTGTCACTTTGCTACATCCGACTTGATAGCCATCCAACACAATTCACAATAACGCCATTTCATCCACATCTACTGCATCCTAAATTATGCCGTCGAGCACATAGGACGACAAGCGCAATCCTTCGGCTGAGTAATCAGCCCAACTCAACTTCCCGGGCCGCGAAGCTCTCACTCACTTCCGCCTCACCTCCGCTATGTCGAAATCAGGACGCGCAACAGGCGCGTCCAAGCAGGATAGCGGTCCGTTTTCCCTTTCTGAATCCTTTTATAATTTGTCCATGTTGCATTCGCTACCTAGTTCTCTCGCTGATGGTACCCCAGGCGTATGCCCTGTCTGCAAAGCGTCGGGTTACCTCGACCCGAACATGCAGTTTAAGATCAACCCCACCTGCTATCACTCCATGTGCGATACCTGTGTCGAACGTCTATTTGGGGGTAATAAAGGAAACAATATTTGTCCCGTGGCGGGATGCGCGAAAACACTAGCCTACAGGAACTTCAGGAGGGCGACTTTCGAAGACCTGAAGGTTGAAAGGGAGGTAGATTTGAGGAAGAAGGTCATGAAAATGTAGGCGTAGATTCTGCCCTAGGCCATGGCTGTGAGCTGACAATCGCGCAGAATGAACAAGACGGAAGACGATTTCGAGACACTCCGAGACTACAACGACTACCTCGAGCAGGTTGAAGAAATGACATGGAACCTCATTCTTAACATCGACGTGGACGCGACGTGGAACAAATTGCACAGATTCGAAGCCCTACAAAAAGCCGAGTCCAACGGCGGGAACACAAGGCGTGAGCCTACAAAGACGTCCGGTCCGAACAAGGGTGCTGTTCAAAAGGACGATGGAGGCCCCGATCTCATGTTCCACGGACTCAAAAAATACGTTCCACCGCCCAAAGAAGCGCCTTTCGACCCATGGGGTGGCTACAATATCGCGCCACAATACTACGTACTACAAGACAACTACGACGTCGACTGGTATGCTCGCATGAAGAAAGATCCGGCACATCTGGTTGGGGGGCATAGCTTGCAGGACTACTGCAGCCGGGCATTGCGCGAAGCATTTGGCGGCTTTGGAGTCTTCATCGAGGATGAGATTGCAGCAAGAGACGCGCCTTCAATGTCCATGGACGCGGACGTCGGCACCGAGCATGCAGCCGCAGCCGCCATGAGCGGGAGGGACGCGAACATGGACGACATCTTCTAGTGTACTTGTACTATGATACCCGGCATCAAGCCAGCATTGGGCGGCGTTTGCAAACAATATATAAATCAGCATTTGCGCTTTTGGCATGATATTCACATTTCATAAACAAACTACATCCTACCTTCCATACTCGTGCATCCCAACCTGTCCGCCTGCTCCATGATACCCCAAATCATCATACCCAAACTGTTCCTCCGGCACCTGATACCCACTCGCACCCTCTCTCGCTCTCCCCTCATGCGCAGCAACAGACCCCAAACTGCCCTCCAACTCAAACACACCACCCACGGCCCCCTCCTTCCCCGCCCCACCAACCTGCACAAACACGCCCCTCTGTCTCGCTCCTCTCAACACCCTTACATCCAGCCCCAACGCCGCCAATGTAGCCACGCAACCCAACAGCGCAAAGCTAAATAGCGCCTTGTATTGCCTACAGATACTAACACCGGTGTCGGTGTCCCACCGCTTCGTGTCGCAGACGTGTGATAAAGTGCCCGAACACCACCACGATAGCAGCGCGAAGGAGACGCTCCAAATCAGTGCGAGGAAGCCGTTTAGCGCAATATTGAGGGTGGGATTCAGACCGCGCTGGATATGTAAGATAATTGTTGCGCCGAGGGCGAGGGCTGTTAGGATAGATACTGTCATGAGCTGCATCTCCCTCATTAGCCACTGTTTTGCTAGTCTTTCTTATTCAGTGGTTTGGGTGGTGGGTGGTGGTGCATACCAAGATGAACGTCCAGGGAAGCTTATACCCGTCCCGCGAAAGCTCGCGCAAAAAGTAAAACGTTATACTGGCTACTACTAGGGAAGACAGGAGTTGCGCGCTGCGGATTAGGTGGAAGGGGAGGAAGGGGTATGCGGTGGGTTTTACGCGGTTCCGTTGGGGCAACATGGCTGTGACGGCTGCGACACGGAGGGGAAGAGGGAGGCTGCCCTGGAGACGATGTAAGAAATAAGACTTGGTGCGACGAGTGTTAAGAAAGAACTGTGGGAGAGAAGAGAGCTGAACGGGTAGATCAGCGCATGTAGGATGGGATTCGGGATGCTGGCGTTGATCGCAGAGAGAGGGAGACGAGAGGTTCAGCTCGTTGGGGCGAGCTCTCGTATTGCTGGACCCTGAGGCCAGAGATGCATCCGCTGCGACTACGCGGGCATACTCAACATCCACGTGACGTTGAGTCGATATCCTGATTCTCCGCATATCAATCTGAAGCTCTTTGACAAAGATGTTCTTGCTAGATGGCAATCGTAGGGCAAACCCAACAGGCTAGCGCGGGTTCTACACTCATCAGCAACCACGGGACGTTGAGACCGAACCACTTGGTTTTTCTGCCAACGACGATTTCGCTTCAGCCGTTGCTCTCGATGCTTTGTCATTGATGCAAGCGCCTCCTATACCTAGGGCTGCGCCACGCGTAACGATCAAACGGCACAGAGATGCATTTCCCAGTCTTCAATGCTTGACCAGGGCATTGCCGTGTGTTGTCGCGGTAAGGCGTCCACTTCCCGTGTGGATAAGTACCGGGTCCATATATTGCGGGTCCATCGAAAAAAAAGGTCCTCGTTTGCCTCGGACACGATTTTTCGATGGCTCTAGCCATCAGCAAAGCTGATTCTATGCTACTGTGACGTAGCCAGGTACTTTGACCAGACGCAGGGGGATCTACACTCGCACGCACAAGAACGGCCACTCGATCCGGTGTCTGCAAAACCACAGCCAAGCACTCCACCACGGGTCTGGCCATGTTCCCGGGCCGCCTTTTCATGGTACTTGAATCGATCGGCATCCTAAAAGCGGGTGCGTCCTGTACATCCCCTGTCGACGTGCAGTGGTCTGCATCGGATAAACACGAAGAACGAATCGAAACCCAGCTGTCCCTGGTTCATCTATCGATCTCGGTTTACAAGCTGGATATCGCTAGCATGCATCTTCCCGACCTCAATAGCGCTGACCCATAACTGGGTTTAGTCAAGGCAAGAAAGACTGCACTCCTGACGAGGAAAACTCTCTGCTTTCTCTCTTCACCCACCTAGAGCCTCAACGCACTGTCTTTGGAAGCTTTTGTCTTCTGCACGAGGAGAAGATGAAGTTCCTGACGTTGTTTCTGGCCGTATCTGGACTGGCGGAACATACTACGGCAACCACAACCAAGCGGGAAGAGAGCCGATCCGGCAACTCAAGCTCGTATGACTTTGTAAGTCGCTGCTAAACTACCAACACACGCTTTGATCGATTCTGACAAGCAAGATAGATCATCGTAGGTGGCGGTACTGCCGGACTTGCCGTTGCTTCGCGCATCAGCATCGGCCTCCCAGACCTCAGCGTGCTCGTCATAGAGGCAGGACCAGACGGTCGTCAAGAGCCTGGCATCTATATCCCAGGAAGAAAGGGCTCCACGCTTGGTGGAAAATATGACTGGAACCTTACGACAATAGCACAACCGCATGCCAGTGACCGTGTCTTCGCACAGAACCGCGGCAAAGTACTTGGAGGCAGTTCAGCCCTTAATCTCATGACATGGGACCGTACTTCCGAGTACGAACTCGACGCCTGGGAGACTCTGGGCAATACAGGGTGGAACTGGAAGAGTTTGTACGCAGCGATGCTGAAAGTGGAGACGTTCCTGCCGTCACCTGCCTATGGAATTGAGGGCGTAGGCAAGACTGGCCCGATTCGAACTCTAATCAATAGGATTTTCCCGCGTCATCAAGCCACCTGGATTCCCACGATGAGCAGCCTCGGTCTTCCAAATAATCGGGAATCGCTCAACGGCCACCCCATAGGCGTATCTACCCAACCGAGCAATATCAACCCCAACTACACTCGCTCCTACGCCCCAGAATACCTCAAACTAGCTGGAGAGAACCTAAATTTGAGGCTGGAGACACGTGTGGCAAAGGTCAACTTTAAGGGAACGACGGCGAGCGGCGTCACTCTAGAAGACGGCACGGTCATCGCCGCGCGCCGCGAAGTAATCGTATCTGCTGGATCATTCCAAACGCCCGGGCTTCTCGAGCTATCTGGCATTGGCAATGCAACTCTACTTGAAAAACTCGGTATTCCGGTCGTCAAGCATCTACCCTCCGTGGGCGAAAACCTCCAAGATCACATCCGCACACAGCTTTCATTCCAACTCAAGTCCGAGTACACATCCTTTGACGTTCTCAAAAATACAACACGCGCGGCTACCGAACTGGCCCTGTACAATGCGGGCCAGCGTTCGCTCTACGACTACACGGGCAGCGGGTATGCATATTTCCCCTGGTCACTGATTTCCAACGCCACTGCATCAAAATTGCGCGCCCTAGTACAAAACGACGAGAGCCTGACCTCTGCAACCGATAAATTGAAGAAAAGCTACTCCTCCCCTGCCCTCAGCAGCACAGTCCCCCAGCTAGAAATCATCTTCTCGGACGGCTACACGGGCTTCAAAGGCTACCCCGGAACAAATTCCTCAGATTTTGGCATCAACACCTTCTCTCTCATCGGTGCCGTCCAGCACCCCCTCAGCAAAGGCTACGTACATGTCGCCTCGCGCAACGTGACAGACAAGCCGCTCATCAACCCAAACTATCTCTCGCATCCCTATGATGTCGCTGCTATCACACACCTCGCCCAGTTCATGCGTAAGATAGCCTTGTCGGCGCCCATGCGCGATATCTGGACTGTTGAGTATGAGCCTGGTGAGGCGGTGCAGACGGACCGGGACTGGGATGCGTTTGTGAGGAGCAATACGTTTAGTATTTATCATCCTGTTGGTACAGCTGCATTGCTTCCGGAGGGGGATGGCGGTGTTGTTGATCCGGAATTGAAGGTGTATGGGACGCAGGGCTTGAGAGTGGTGGATGCGAGTGTTATTCCCTTGTTGCCTAGTGCGCATATCCAGACGCTGGTTTATGGCATTGCTGAGAAGGCGGCGGAGATGATTGTTGGCGAGTATAGCATGTAGGATGTATGAGAAGCTTAGGAAGTCTTTTCATCTTGATTGTCACTGCTAGGCTTGTGTTCGATTACGGTCTGTTGTGCTTTTGGGCTTTACAAGCTATTTCTCAGTGAAGAAACAAACCGTGTGTTAGAAATACGCAAGGTCTACCAGTACAATTAAAATTCAGAAATATTTCTGAACTCCCAGTCTCAAGGTCGTTCAATTCCCGTCTTGGAGTTTAGCATCATTTTCCCCACTATGCATGACACGACTTAGTCATTGCCGATGGCGACATACAGCGGCACCGTCAGCACGCCCTGCACATGACGCCGCCATGCATCGGCACAGTCGAGCGGCAAGCTCTAGATGCCTATGGCACTTTTCAGGCCACCCCTCGATGTAGGTTAATAAAAAACAGGTGTTGAATGTCGAGAATCAGGCCCCCCTACGCACTACACAATGACAAGCCCCCCATAAAGCGATCCCATCACCAAGCCAAAAAAACTCACCGAAGAAAACGAAAAATCCCCAAACTAGCGTACATAAACGAACATGGCTTTCTCAATAGCCATGCCATGGAATGAGGGCGAGGAGAAAATGCACCGCCTCCTCCGCATCCCACCGCAGGATAACCCCACCGCAACCATGCTGACACCCCAAGCGAGTTTCATGTTCCAACGGGCCCCTCTCCTCGCCATTGGCACTTTGGACGCGCAAAACAGACCATGGGTTACGCTCTGGGGCGGGGAGACGGGGTTCTCTGAGGCGCTTGGTGGAGGGATGATAGGGACGCGAGCGCTTGTAGATGGCCAGCACGATCCCGTCGTGCAAGCGCTAATCAGCTACGCAGAAGACAACGATACCACGGACGTGAAGAGTAGTCGGGGAAAAGGGAAGATGATCGCAGGCCTAGCGCTCGATCTGATGACTCGGAAGAGAGTAAAAGTAGCCGGTCGCATGATGGCAGTCACACTCCAACAACCCGACCGTGATAGCTCGGGCGCCGCTGAACCGTTCCAACAAACGCGCATCCAGCTCGTCACACTCATCGACCAGAGTCTAGGCAACTGTCCCAAATACCTAAACCAATACGCCATCTCCCCCGCTCCAATCGCCTCGGAAGCCGTGTCAGCGACCTCCTCGTCTCTCTCAGAGGAAGCAAAGGCCCTGATATCTACTTCAGACATGTTCTTCCTCTCCACCAGCACATCCAGCGACATGGACGTGAACCACCGAGGCGGCGCCCCAGGCTTCATACGCATCCTCTCCTCCTCCACGATCCTGTACCCGGAGTACTCTGGCAACCGTCTGTACCAATCCCTCGGAAACCTGCAGCTCAACCCGCAGATTGGGCTTTGTATCCCTGATTACAGTACTGGCGATGTTTTGTACCTCACCGGTACAGCAGCGATCCTCGCAGGAAGTGAGGCCGCAGCCGCACTTCCAGGAAGCAATCTGGTCGTCAAAATCACCATCCAAGAAGCCAGGTATGTGCGTGCTGGTCTGCCGTTCAGAGGCGTGAGACACGCGCCTAGTCCGTATAACCCGCGTGTGCGCCCCCTGGCTGCAGAAGGTAATCTCCGCGCTGCGTTGGACGCGGCTCAGACGAGTCAAACAGCCGTGTTAACACGCAAAGAAGTGCTCACGCCAACCATAGCTCGGTTCACGTTTTCCGTGCCGCAGGGTGCTGGGGTCGTGTATACGGCGGGGCAATGGATCGCGCTGGATTTCAGCAACGAGTTCGATACCGCGTATGAGCATATGCGCGACGAGGATCCGGGGAGTCTGAACGATGATTTTGTGAGGACGTTTACCATCTCCTCGCCCCCTTCTGCACCTTCTTCTTCATCGCAGCCAACGTCCTCGACGTTCACGCTTACGATTCGCGAACTCGGGCCCGTGACTAGGCTCCTCTTCCGCCAAAACCCCTCCCCGTACTCCTCCCTCAGCATCACCATACCTATCCTGGGTATCGGCGGCGGCACAGACTTGTCCAATAGCAGCAACAGCAACAGCAAAATCTCCTTCATAGCAGCAGGCGTAGGAATAACACCTCTCCTCCCGCACCTCCACCTCCCCCATCTAAACCTCTCACCCCCTCGCTTCACGCTCTACTGGACACTACGCCACGACGATGTCGGCTTGGTTAAAGATACGTTTGTGCAGTATCCGCGGCTCGCGGGGTGTACGAAGCTTTTTTTGACGGGGACGGAGGTGTTGGGGAAGGGGGAGAGGGTAAAGAAGGAGGTGGAGAAGGAGGTAGGGGATATGGCGCAGATTGAGATGAGGAGGTTGAGGGAAGGCGATTTAGAGTTTGATGGGGAAGGGGGAGTTGGAAGGGGAGATGAGGGGGCGGAGAGGGAAAGGGAGGTGTGGTGGGTTTGTGTGGGGAAAGTGATGAGGGGGGATGTTGTGGCGTGGGTGGAGAAGAGGGGTAGGGAAGTTTTTTTTGAGGATTTTGGGTATTGAGGGGGATATACGGTAGAGCAAAGGAAAGTTTGGGTGACTACTTCTTAATCAGAGGAGTTAAAAGCCTTCCTATCCCCCTTATTTCTAACGTTACATCAGAACACATAACCTAACATGAGCAAACTCCTATTCCAAACACCTTATTTCTCTACATACAAACCCCTACTTACTCACTCACCTACACACCCCTCCTCCTCCTGATCCTCGCAGCAATCTTCCCCTTGGGCGTGACAGTGCCGAACGCCGTACTGCGTGGACTTGGCACCACAGCATCCCCCCTACACCTTTCCTCAACCTCGACCTCAAACTCGCCCATGAAAACAGCCAGCGTCACGATGCCGATATTGCGGGCGAAATGGCGTCCGGGGCATTTATGTTCGCCGCCACCAAAACTCGTCCATGTACCTGTTAATCCTGCGTCGCTGAAGCGTTCACGCTTGTCGTCGGCTGCAACACCACCACCGCCGCTACTGACGAGAAAGCGCTCGGCCCAGAACTTGTCGAGTGGGTGAGCCAAAGCCTGCGGCCTCGTCTGCGCCCACCCCGGAGCGAATTGGCCGGAAAACTTATTCACCAAAAAAACCTGCGTCCCCTTCTCCACGGCATACTTGTCATCCAGCGCATACACATCGGCGGTAACCTGGCGCACAGCTAGATTCGAACTGTACAGCCTTGTCGTCTCAGCATGTAGAGACTGCAGGAGCGGCCTCGTGGTAAGTTGCATAAAGTTGTAAGTACCCTCCGCTACATCAACATGGCCGTCGATGAGCGCCGTGACGCGGGCGCGCAGACTGGGATCCCGCAGCGTCTCGAAGAAGTACCAGAAGGTGACTGGTACGGTTAGACTGGTTCCGCCGTAGATGAGCCCGAGGGTTTGGGCTGAGCGGCCGTCGACGCCGTGGCCGGGTAATGCGCCGTAGAGGGCTTCGCGCTCTTGCAGTAGGCCGGAGCCTGCAACGGGGTCCCAGGTTGTGTTGACTTGGTTGCGGAGACGCAGGGTTTCGGATTTCGTCGCCCAGGAGCGGATGTTGGAGAGGAGGCGGTCGCGTGCTGCGTAGGCTTTTGGGATTACGAAGCGTGGGAGTCCCATGAAGAATTGATCGGTTGCTTCGATGTGGATCCAGAGGTCAGCGACGAGGTCTGGGTAGCTGGAGATTAGGGATGTGCCGAGGAGGGTTGTGGCGATGGCGTGGGTTACGTGGTATTGGAGAAAGGCAAAGAGGTCGGGGATTTCTTTCCATTGGTCTCCAGTGGTGGTTTTCATGCTTTCTTCAATGCTCGCTTTGAGGGTATCGAAAAGTCGTTTGTCAAGCATGCCGAGGTTGGAGCCTGTGGTATGCTGGCGAATATGCGTCGTCTGGATGTGGTCTGTGTTGCTATCCTCCGACTTGTAATAATCGATGGCTGCTTGGGGACTGCCCATTAGCGCACCCATGATCTTATCGTGGATGAATGGGTTGGGGTCCAGATCTTGCGATGAATTGAGGACTCCTTTGACATGTTCCGGGTCCAGGATGATGAGCATCTTTTGGCCTGCCCCATCGAGGAAAAAGGGTGATCCATCTCCGTGTGTGTTCCTAAAGTCGATTTAGTACTTTTCGCGTCCACTACTGCGATCATGTGGGAAGCCCAGGCACGTATGAATATGAGCTGCTATAAGTATTCATCACGTGTCCCTCCACAGACGCGTCCACGCGGGAGCAATCTCCTACTTACAAACATTCAGCCAAAAAGGCCTTTGAGTCATATGCCAAAGACAGAGCATGTCGCAGACCAGGGATCCAATATGGCAGCGTTGGAGGAGTAATATTGCGCCCTTTTCCGTACTTGACAGACCGGAACCAGTGCGACGAGAGGAGTCGAGTGCAGACACAAACAGCCAGCACCGTAAAAAGAGCTTGTACAAAGAAGCTGTGCTGGAGAAGAGCATCAAGAGAGCGAGAAGGGCTATTAGCCACCGACGTCACGTTGCTGGCCATGGTTACACAGCATGGGGCGAAGGATTCCACGCGCGTCACACGACATGGGAGCGTAGCAGTTACACGCGGGCCAAGACGTCCAATGACCCATTTCACGGGGTCGCGCGTCCTGATTCAATCGCTGGTAAGCGCTAACCGAATCCGGCTCCTCATCTCCCCTCAAGAGGAAGGTTAAGCCGACAAGACTGAAGAAAAACAAACTCAGTGAACCAGCGAGGAAACGGGTATTGAATGGCGTGAATGCACATCCATCTGCCAGGCGATCTGAAACGCGAGCCTTGTCCAGGTGTGCATAACGCGCCGCGCCGCACAAGGCGGCTATTTTTGGGGGGGAGGGCAGAGTGGTGCATCTGGCGTGCATGACATTGTGCGGAGGTGGAGACTAATTTGCCTAGCGCCTAAGGGTCCATTTGGCTAGACCGAACAGCTTGGGGAGGTCCCTCGACACCTGCATCCTTCGCATCCTTCTTTATCGTCATCTACACTTTCTTCTGCTACTACTGTATTGCATCACCTTGGTCCTGTTACCACTCTCCCACACGCGCCTAAACCGTGACTTGTTTCCTTGAGTGCCTATCTGGCGACTAGCTAGAGATTGTTCATCATCATGCCGGGAGTTCGTAAGTGCTATCCCCATTCACCCTCACCTTCTCCATGACACGTGTATCATCCTCACGAGCGATTTTGCTTGCGCACACTTGTTTCTCCATTGCATGCGACTTTCAAATACTCTCAAACAGTCATCTTTCCCATGCGACAACTATCGTTTCTTCAGACTACCTTGCTGACGCATTCCCTCTAGCACTCGACGCCATGGACCAGATGAAGAAGGCCTTCAAGGGTCTCTTCAGGGGCAAAAGCAAGAGGTCGAAGAAAGAGGAGCCCGCTGCGACGGCTACTTCGGAGACTGCTGCCCCAGCAAACGCAGACGCAAAGCCTACCGAGACCACACCAGCGGCTCCTGCTCCTGCCACTGCGCCTGAGCCAGCGAAGACAGAGACTACGCCACCGCCCGTGCCAGCGCCAATCGAGCCCGTCACGGCCCCCGCTGCTGCACCAGCTGCCGCCCCAGTAGAGGGCGAGCCCAAGAAGGACGAAACTGCTGCAGTGGCCGAGGTCAAGGAGGCTACACAAAGTATGTTAACATCTCGTTTGTCGTTCGGTACACATCATACCGAGACAGGCATGTATAGACATTCTTAGACTGACCAACCTCTTTCAGCACCTGAGCCCGTCGGCGCTGTTGTCCCCGCCCCCCCTACCGCTGCTGAACCGCAGCCTGCGAGCGCGGCGGCCCCACAAGAACTTGAGGCCAAGGCCACCGAGGCATCTGCGCCAGCTGCTGCTCCCTTAGATCTCCCTGAGATTCCCAGCAGCAAGCCTGTCGCCGGTATGAGTGCCACGAGTGGACCCATGTTTGATGAGCCCAACTTTCGGGATGAGAAGCCGGCTGCACCAGTTGAGCCAGCTGCTCCCGCTACCCAAGTTGAACAGCCCGCTGCTCCTGCGGCTCCTGCAGCTAGCACTGAGCCTGCCGCTGCTGTCCCTGCCGCTGCGCCAGCTGCCCCAGAGGACAAGGTGGAGAAATAGAGAATCTCCATTACGGGTCGTCGTAAACCTGCCAGGCCACCGCGCCAACGCAGAAGGGTCCCTAATTACAGGGTCCCTGGTCCGATTGCCGCCTCATTGCTTTGATATACCATGGAAAAAGAGAAAAAAAAAAGCTTGATTAGCGGCGACGGGAGGTGCAGGTCTCAGGATTTCCTTGGCAGCATTGTATCGTGCTTTTCCTCTAATACTATACCCCACTACTGAGCGTGTCGGAGCTATGGCGAGCTTGACTTTTAGAATTGAAGACGTTTTTTCAGAATCCGTGGTTGAGTGATTGAAGATTGATTCAAATACGGAGATATCTGACCTCTTAGAGGCGGCGTGCTAAAAATGAAGCGACTTGGATGTCTTGCATTATCAAGCTTGAAATGCTCGAGCTAGTGCGGGGCAATTGCAGCCGCGCTACACGTCAATGACTGCCCCACCACCGACGTCAACCAAGGGACGCGATAATTCTCCCCGACCAAGAAAACGGTAAAGCTACACGACATATCGACCTCGACGCCTCCGCACACAAACGTCGCCTACAATACACGGCCGCTCGGGAAAATCCTCCCCACACTACCTGCGCCCCTTTCACCAGCTGACACCGCTCACGATGCCTCCTAAGAGCGGCTTCTCGCGTACGCGCAACGTCGATTACGATGATGACGACCTATACGACGATGACGATTTCTACGAGGAAGGTGGCGACGATGTCGAGGCTGGTGACGGCATGACAGACGCGGACAAGGAACAGATGCGCGTAGGCACAATACGGGTGCGAGAAGCCATGGGCGACACGGCCGACTTCACAAGCGATGAGCAAATACAAGAAGCGCTATGGCACTATTACTACGACGTTGGCAAGAGTGTGAGCTACCTGAAGAATAAGCTCGGCGTCGCAGAACCGAAAAAGGAAGCGCCGCAGCAGGAGAAGCCTAAGCCGGCGTCACGTTTCGATCAGGCTGCTAGTGTCGCTGATCAGACTACGCCCACAAGCACAGGTAAGCACACTCACATTCGCTCTAGCTATATAGATCAGCCCGCTCGCCCTGTTGCCCATCACCTATCGCTGCCCCCACTGTCGATGCCTACCAACGCTGCTGCCACAGACTTCTTCTGGGACGTGCCCTGGGGTAACGTGCCGCCCGAGCGACTGGCAACCATCACCGTCGACGCCCCACAATACAGAGGCGGATTGCTTGGAGGCTCTTCCAAGTTGGCTGCACTAGCCGCCAAGCGCAGGAAAGAGCGAGAGGATGCGGAAGCTGCTGCATCCAAAGCGAACAACGATGCAGATTCGGCTGTAGCCATGCTCGATAAGCTCTCTGTCAAGAACCAGGAGAATACCGAACCCTCTCGTGACGCTGCTGCGGATCGCCCAGCGCGCGCGTCTAGATATCCCGTTCGAAGACGATCGCCATCGCCGATACCAGAAGCGCCGAAAGAACCTGAGATTGAAGAGCCCGAAACCCCTCAGCTGGCTATCGTGGTCGAGTCTCCAGCTCAGCGCGCTACCCCTTCCATGTTTGCTTCCACCCTTTGCGGCCCCGAGGAGCCGCAGAAGCAACTACAGTCGACAGCTAGAGAGATTCCGGTGCCATTCGCCGCGTACAGGTCATTCGATGGCAAGGCAGCTTTCTCGGGACCAAGTCCGGACGACGTTGTGCGGGCAGCACAGGCAAAGAGCGCAGGCGGCGGGCGTCACTAGACTGCCACATCTTATCCTCTGAACATTTCTAAGACATACAGGAACCAACACACCAAAGAAGAAAAAGAAGCAGACGCATGGTGAGGTTGCCCAAGCGGTCGAGAAACTATCCGTCGCCGATGAGCCAAGAGTCAAGAGCAAGAACCTGAATGTTGCGAGCGAGTTCGAGAAGAGTAACATGAAGCGACTTGCCAACTTTGTGGTTGTTGGTAAGTCTGAGTTTACTGAAACTTGTCTTGAACGATAAAACTGACCACTTTTAGGGCACGTCGACCACGGCAAAAGTACCCTCATGGGTCGTTTGTTGTATGATCTCAAAGTCGTCGACCAACGGTCAATAGACAAGTTAAGAAAAGAAGCCGAGACTATTGGAAAGTCATCTTTTGCGCTGGCCTGGGTCATGGACGAGACTAGTGAAGAACGAAGCCGCGGTGTTACTGTTGATATCGCTACAAACTACTTTGAAACAGACAAGACACGCTTTACCATTCTGGATGCCCCTGGCCACAAAGACTTTATTCCAAGCATGATCTCAGGAGCATCACAAGCCGACTTTCCAGTTTTGGTTATCGATGCAAGTACCAACAGCTTCGAGTCTGGTCTCAAAGGCCAAACCAAAGAACACATCATGATTGCTCGAAGCATGGGAATGCAACACATCATCGTTGCCGTGAACAAGATGGATACTGTCGGATGGTCCAAGACGCGCTTTGACGAGATAACAAAACGCATGACGGCGTTCCTGACCGAAGCCAGCTTCCTAGAGAAACGCATCACCTTCATACCACTCGCAGGTCTGACGGGCGAAAACGTAGTCAAGAAGATGGCCGACTCCGCCGCCCACTGGTACACGGGCGAGACACTACTCGAAGCTCTAGAGCGCATCGAGCTACCACCGCGCAACCTACAAAAGTCCCTCCGTCTCTCCGTCGCCGACGTATTCAGAGGCGACCTACGCTCCCCCCTTAGCATATCCGGGCGCATCGATTCCGGCACCCTCCAAACCGGCGACGTGCTCCTCGCGCTCCCCGCCAACGAAACCGCAACCATAAAATCCATCCAAGTCCAAGACGAGCCCGTAGACTGGGCTGTCGCAGGCCAGATTCCCACGCTGCACCTCACCGACATTGACCCCGTGCACCTGCGCCAAGGCGACATCTTCTGCAGCCCCAAAGACCCTGTTAAACTCGTTAAAGCGTTTACCTCGAAGCTCCTCGCGTTCGAACACGTGCTGCCGATGCCCGTGGACGTGTTTCGTAGCACGCTCAACTCGCCCGGTGGCATTCGCACGCTGAGTGCCAGGCTGAATAAGTTTACCGGTGAGGTCGTTAGGAAGAAGCCTAGGATCGTGAAGCCCGGGGAGGTAGCAAGGGTGGTGGTGCAGTTGGAGAGGGAGTTGCCGATTGAAGAGGGTATGAGGGTTGTGTTGAGGGAGAGGGGGAGGACGGTTGGGGCTGGGTTGATGGAGAATGTTGCGTAGGGTTGTGTTTTGAATGGCGTTTGCCTGGATGAGATGGACTGGGGGGGTTGGGGGAAGGAGTTAGAGTTGCGTGGACGGATGGGTGTACAAGGTGTCTGCACTTATGTATTTGAGAGAAGTGGTGGGGTGGGGGAAGGAAAGAAGAAACGGTTCATCATAGATGTATTTGCGTTTTTTTAAAAAAAATTCCATCCCATTGCTGTCATCATGGATGGTTTCTGATACCTTTCTTATTATTCAGACTAAGAAACCATTTCTCGTGAACGAAGATATACTAACATCACCCCGTCCATCGAAAATCATACATTTTCGTAATATCCTTCTCGCATCAAAAAGTCCCCTCTCTACTCCCCTCATCTGAATATCGACTTCTCCTCTTTTTTCACCGTTTATCCGCCCAAGGCGCCCTCGTACCTGCTCCTCCAACATCGCCCTCACCGCTACCACCGCCACTTTCATCTTTCTTCGCCCATGGCGCTGCCGTACCCACACCCGCCGTACCCACGCCCATCCTCCTAACCCCCATCACCGGAGGCGCAGGCGTCTGACTAGCCCAAGGCGCTTTGGTAGGCTGATTAATTCCACTGGGTACACCTGGTCCCACTGCTGTGTTGTTGCTTCTTGCCCATGGCGCTGCTGTGGCTACAGCAGCACCGCCTCCACCACCACTGATACGTTCACCGCCACCGCCACCGCCACCTGCAGCAGTCACACTCGTCTCATCCAAGGGATCCCGCAACGCCGGCTGCGGCCTCTGCGTCGGGGCCGTAGACGCGGGCGTAGCAATAGAATACTTTGGTTGAGAAGAGGTATGCACCGTAGCTTGAATCTCTCTCGCGTGGGGGTCTGGTGTAAAAGGGAAAATTGAGCCAAAGGGAAAATGCTGGACGACGGGGAATTTCGAGAGGACTTCTGCGTTGTACATTTTGATCATTCCCTATGTTCCTCCGCCATCAGCAAACCTTTGCGTTTTACAAACAAAAAGAGATTGGGGTGAAGAAGGGATATTTTGACGTACGTACCTTGTTGATCTTGGCCCAGCCGGCTTTGACGCCAGAAACGTCGTAGAGAATATTGCTGTGTTCCCAGAAGGGGCCCTTTTTCACGTCGTAGATGAAGCCGATGGCGCTGAAATACATGTTTCGATTCCGTTCGCGGGCTACGGCTGTGGCTTTGGCAACGTCGCCGGGATGCGGGGCAGAGGGTAGTGAGCCCTCGGCGGCAATATCAGCGGGGGTAGTGATGGGCGGCGAGAACTGCGCGCTACCGAAGATGTACGGTAGGAAAGAGTGATCGTCGAGGCCCCAGACGCCATGCGACCCCGCCGGTTCAAGCGTATAGGTCAAGATCAACCGGCGTATGAGTGCGAGATAAGGCTCCAAGACTCCCAATACGATTCCGCGCTCCTGCTCGCCGTCCCGGGACAAGGGAAACGCGCCCAGTTTCCACAGACAGCCCAGGAAGGCGAGGAAACTTAGCTCGTGGCCGGTGCCGTAGTCGAGGCGTTGGGCGCTGCCGAAACTGCCGAGGAGGTAGGCTTCGAGTTCGGTTTTTGCGCCGGTTCCAGATGTGGATTTGAAGGAGAGCACGGTGGCGGGGAGGTGCTGGGTTAAAAGGTCCGGCACGCGGTCTTGCACGAGTGAGAACCACTTCCTGAAGCTGACGTTGCCGAAGCGTCGGGGTCCTGGGTCTGGAGGCGCCGAGTCGATGAGGGTTGTTAGGGCATCGAGGATAAAGGCGAGGCTTTGGATGATTGGGGGATGGGGGATGTCTGGGTCGTTTAATTTCCATTCTTTAGTTTCCTTCTCTTCCTCCTCTTCTTTTTTCACAGAGGTACGGAGTTTCCGCGGTATCATGGCCGTGTTGAGCTGGAAGATAAATGTCATGATATCCGCGTATGCTCTGCTTGCCAGGAACGTGGTAACGTCATCGCCATCGTGGATTCTTTTTATGGGTACCGTGAAATAATGGCCGGAGTCCTTGTCCAGTGTCTCCAAGACTGGGGCTTGGAAGATATTGTTGTTGTTGTTGTTGTTGGATGACATTGCGGGACAGTTGTGTAGTGAAGTTTAGATGAGGGTTGGGGTACGGGCAGGGCAGGGCTCATGTGACAACGTGTTGTGGCGTGGGACCCGCCTTTCGCGCGCTTTCCAGTCTTTGGGTTTACGGAGCTATGGGGCCTCGAGATGGTTAACCCCACCTGTTCGTCATCGCTGCATATCGCGTTCACTGGAGACTGTGAGTGGTTATTTCGGGCTTTCAGCTAATGGCGCGTCTTAAGGATCCCCCGAGGGAGAGTGGTAAGTGATTTCGTGGTCTCGAGGCTTTGAGAGCGTGCTGGTGTTGCGCGCGTGGCTCTGGAAGCTGCACGAAGAACTATTGCAGCAGCAGCAGCAGCAGCAACAACAACAACAACAGCAACAACAACAACAACAACAACAACAAGAATTTGATTAGGTGGGAGATGAGCTGATTAGAAGGTAGCCATCCAGAAGCTCTCATCGCCCAGCCCTTCCGACGCCTCCGACTCTGCCTCGGACGCCGAAGCTGCAAACCAACAACTCCTCTCCGAATCCCGCTCTCCAGTCGCGCAACCACCACCCCCATCTACCGCAGTTCTCGGCGTAAACCTTCTCAATGCAGCGCGTATAAGGCACAGTAGCCCAGTGGGCGATATGGCGCGCAAGAACGCTGCAGGCAAGCTCAAGCGGGTTAGCATGGTCGCTGAGGGCCCGAAACAGAATCTCGCCAGACGAGGCGACCTGTACGATATAGAGCTTAGCCCGGAGAAGGGTTCATACGCGCTGCCTGAGAAGGTGAATCACAACCCGTTGAAGGTTATGAAGAAGATGGGCAAGATCAAGAAGAAGGGTGGCTTGGTTGGGCGGCGTAGTGATGTGCTAGGCATTTCCTCTGATCTGCCTGTACATCGCGCGGTTGGAGTCTTGTCTGAGCAAGGAGATTTGCTTGGGAATCCCGTGTCTACAGATCCAGGCATACGTTCATCGCCGCCCGAAGCCGCTTTGGTCGGAAGCGACGCCTCTTCAAAGGAAGCAGAGTCAGAGACTGATCTACCCGGTGGTGTGAGGATTGAAGAGAGCCTTCGGAATGGCAAGCCTAGGTGCACGGCAGTCTCTTACAAGTTCGACAAGAAGCTGGGCCCACGTTACCAGCAGTGCATTAGACTTAGTACAGGCCGCAATGATGTCGGTGCTCGATGCGCAGTTCACGCGACTAACGCCCCTGATGTACAGTGTGGAGAGATGGTAGTATCGGAAGATGGTACTTCACAATGCCATAGGACGGCTACTGCCGATACCGTAAACGGTGCACGATGCCCCACACATGCTGAGAACCAGCAGCCGGAACCAAGTCACAAGCGAAGGTCAGGTTCGAATCATGGGGAGGACCGTCATTCCAAAATACAGAGGACGAAGAAATTGAATCCGGACAGACCCGTATCGTCTGGAGTGACCAGGATGAAGGCGCGGAACGTCCCAGAAGCGAACAATGGTCGCATCTCTGATTCAGAACGCGAAGCAGACTCTGACATCATCCCTGCGAGCCAACCGACGGGAACGCAAAAGAAAACTCATCCCAATCCCGTTGTCTCGAACCAGCAACTGCCGACACGAACACGCAAGAGCAGATCACTGCCGCAACCGTCAAAATCAACCCCAGTAGCACCCGAACTTGCGCCTGCCGATGAAGAATTTGAATCTGAATTCGAGCCAGAAGCAGAAGAAAATCATGATACCAGGCAAGACGAAGTATCCGAACACACGGGACCCGGGAATCTCGAAAACGTGTTCAAGTACCTCGACCTTGAAGAACGCACCGGGAAGTGTCAAATCAAATTTGCCACCACCATCAGGCGCATGTGTGACAGGTCATGTACACACCTCCACGAGGAGTCCGTCTCGATGAACACCGTTATCGAAGGTGCCACCGACATACAAGAGACTCTTAAGCGCGTTGATTCTAAGATCAGAGACAAACACCGGTCCGAGTTTAAAGGTGATGCCTATGGCCATGTCTTCCGCTCTCTCACACTCTACCTCGAGGCGTTGTATAGCTGGCTGCAACAAACCTACCAAGCTGTGACCGAGTCACTAGAAGCTACGCGCGTCATCACTTCACTTATACATGCGATCCTGTCATTCAAGGATACGATTGCAAGTTGGGACGTTGCGGTACCCCTCCGTTACAAAGGGGGAAGAGTCTTCAAAGATGTTGATATCCACCTGATTGCTCCTCTGCGACAGGTGTATAAAACATTCAGTGCTCACCTGAGTAGACTAGAGGCGACAGAGCAGCGTCGCATGCAGTATGCAGAGACGAAACGCAAAATGCAAGAACAAAGAGACGCAGAGAACACGAGGATCGAAACCATGGAGACAAAGAATAAACGGAAGAAACGGTGGCAAGACCTACACATTGTGCGCATGCAATGTGAGCCTAACAATTACAGACGGCAAAAACTTCACACGACGCGGATCGAAGACTTGGAAGAAAAAGACGCCAACGGAGTCGTCTTCGAGCGATTGCCAGTATTCAAGCCCCGCTCTACGCAGCCGCAGAGCCAAGTTGCGGAGCCTACTGATGTTCTTGAGTGGACTGATGAGGAAGAAATCGCTTTGCTTGGCGGTCTGGAGCAATGTACAGGTACGTCATCATGTCAAGTCAATTGAATGCACCCATCACTAACGAGCAAATCTAGGGCCACACGTCTTCGAGAGGATATTCAAAACATATTGTGACCCAAATTCTGCACATTCTAGTAGAGGCGTGCTGAGAGACCGCAGCGTCACAGAGATTGTCATCAAGGCAAGATCGTTCCGATCGCAACTGCTAGCCCAATATCGAAACGAGGGCTGGTCAATCCCGAGCTGGATTACAAATATTCCCGTCTTGCCATGAGCAGGGCTTGTATCAGGGTCATCTTTGCTCTTCGGACCCTGGAGAAAACGGGAAAATGCTACACATCGCGTTGGTCACGTTTTAAAATATTAAGTATTTGCGCGTTTGCTGTTTGTGTTTGATACCCCTTGTACGGTTCACAGTGAGGTTGGGAACAAAGGTATTTCTAAAGATTTACTATACATTAATGCGCGAGACAAGCAGGCTATGTCCACCTGGATCTATCCGTTACATCTCTCAGTATACTGCGATACCGCATCTACTTTTGTACCTTATTCCCCCTCTTTGATCCTCTCGATTCATTGCACTTTGCGTGAACCACAATGAAAGCCGCGCCATTCCGCAGTTGGGTACCGGCGATTAGTGTATAAAATCCACCCACAACCAAGGGTCGTCTAAGTGAAAGCCAAACAAGACCATAGCGTGTGATATCCAGACTATTCCAATTCGCCCCCCTTTATTCGACGACGGCGGTGCCGCGCTCCACACCCACTTTCCGACGACCCAGATATACTTTTTCCCAAATTCCCTTCACGCAGAATAAGCGCGAGAGTTTTCGCCACTCCATCTGCCCGCTGCAAACCCACTCTCGAAACTTCTCATACACGCCCTTCGTTTTTCCCTTGAACACACAAACCCAGTTGAAGAATTCATCTACGACGCGTATACTCGCAGACTTACCGAGACCTTTTGGCCGATTCACACATTCAGCAAAATATAGTCTACACCATTGTTCCAAGGTTGACACAATGGCACCGTACGATCTCGACAACCACCGTCGCTACTACCTCGACACGAAATTCAAAAGCCTACAAGCACTGGCTAGTTTGCATTCTGTGGACTCGCGGGGAAGTAAAGGGGAGACTGTGGCGAGGTTGGTGGCGCAGGATAGGAGGACGGGGACGGGGCCGGGGATGCTGTATACATCTGCCATGGAGGAAGAGGGCGCTGGTGAGGAGGAGGGCTGGGAGCTCGTTTCGAGCAAGAGGAATAAGACAGCCGCTTGCGCAGAGAAAGAGGAGGATATGGCCGAGGAGATTGAAGAGGTATCGGTCGTGGCAGAGGAAGAGCCTTCGGTCTGTGAGACTACCACGTCAACGGTTGCCGAGATGGAGGATAAGAAGGGCTCTATGTGTCCTCTCTACGAGATCGTCCGCGATGGAAGCGCATTTGAACAGGATAACGCGATTCCCATGCAGCAATTGGTTGAGGAGTGGGACGCTTATTTGACCGCTTCTAAGACCACGGTTGCCAGGTCTCAAGACACATCGGGAAGCAGTTCGAAATCTGAATCTACAGGCGCGACGACGCCTGCGGAGCGCGACGAGCAGGAACCTCTAAGCTGGGCGGGGGAAGTGTCGGAAGCCGCTTTGGAGAAGGTTAAGGTGACATTGGTTGAGGAGACACCGATCGACGAAGAAGCAGAGGAAGTTCTGCTTCTGGAAGAAAAACCCGCTGGAGAGACACCTTCGCTTGGGGAAACTGAGGAGCGGGCAGTTCAGGAAGGGGCGCAAGTCGAGGAGACAGCTTCAGTCTCTCTGACTGAGGTGCAGGCGAATGAGCCGTCGAAAAAGAAGAAGAAGCGCGGGAAGCAAGGTGGCAGGAAGGTTAATAAGAGCAAGGCTGCCCAGATGTCCGGCGAGAACTCGACTGGTGCAGCAGTGCATGATGCTGTACCCACGCGGGTATCTGAAGACCTTCCCGCTGCGTCTTCGTCCGTCGAAGTGGCTTCTATTGAGGTCAGCCCGGATACTACAGAGGGTAGCGATGCTGCGGAAGGAGATGCGTTGGCAGCTTCTGCTGAATACAGCGACGTCTCTGTTTCTGGTGAGCTTCCGGACGCTATAGATGACGACGGTGGTATTGACGAGGACCTACCTTTCGTCGACGCACAAACCAACATCGACGAGCCACAAGAATCCGAGGCCATTGGGTCTCACGGCTCGGACGCTACACCTGCGGTAGTTGTCCAGCCTGTCGAAGAAGAGCAGGAGGACATCTCCAAGCTGGAGGTGGCGCCAGCTTTTCCTGCTGCATCTGTCTTATACGAGGCCACAATGCCAGGCGGTGAACCCGCGGCCATCAACACAGCGCCTCGAGACTCCGATACACGGGAGCAGGAGAACAATTCGAATGCTGTGTCGACTAAAAAACAGCGCAAGCGCGGCAAGAAGGGAGGTAAGAAGGCGAAAAAGGGCAAGACTATGAAGATTCAAGATGCGCCGTTAACCAAAGTGAAGGCAATGCAGGCGGGGATTTCAGCCATGGTTCTTGCGCTTCTGGCAGCGGTTTTTGGAATGTGGATGAAGAGGTAGGAGAGCAGTCAGGGTGCGTACAATTGCAGCGGCCTGGCACGGCATTTTTGGGGAGGCATATCATAGATAAAATCGCATGTGCACAGTGACACAACAGCAATGAAAATGTCAAAAAAAAACCCCCCACTCTACATTTCCCAAGTTACGTCAGCTGTCAAGAGAACTACTCACCGCTTCAAACTGGTGCATTCGCTCTTGCCGCGCTTCTTGTCTACCTATTGCAGCTACCTTAGCCGCGAGGCAGTGCAACTACGATGCGCGAATTTCTCACTCCACACCCCAAACCTGCTTGCCCATCGCCCGCTGACTCCCCCCGCTCCCCAGCACCACCAACTGTCGGCAGATACTCACCCTGCATTTCTTTTTCTTTTCGCACATCCCGAGAAAGATTAGCGAGTACGGAGCAAGAGGAGGCGGGGAGGCGCAGCAGCTCGCCTTTGGCGCAATAGCCAAATTATCCAGGGCGGGCATGTGGGAAAATTCCCGCTGCGAAGCTGGTGTATTCGGACTTGGAGCGCGGAATTTATTTTTCTCGTCTTGTTATTCTGTCCATCTTTCTCTTTTGATTTCATCTCGTAATGGACGGGGTAGTGCGCCGTTCGTGTTTTTTCTTCTGTTTCCCTCGAGGCCCTTTTGCGGTTAAATTCAAACGAAACGAAGACGGCGTAGAACGGTCGGGATGCCCAGCTTACATTTAGTGCGACAACGACATGGCGACGCGAGAGGCACGCAAAGTCCGATGCACGACGAAAGGGTACTCCCGCGTGCCTCGGACCGCATTATGGCTTACCGCGCAACGCTGCCTGTAGCATTCACGCGGAACGTTGGCCAAACCATCATGTTACCATGTGTAAATATGCAAGCCCCCCACTAACTCATGGCCTAAGCGCAGCAAGAACGTCGATGTATGGCCCAATCAACGGCGTTGCACATGCAAGCGCAGGAAAGGAATGCATTAGCCTGCAGTCAAAAGCTTGTATGGTGTAAGCGTGCATGGAGCTCAGTCTTTCCACGACATCACCAGCTAAGATGCGCGAATTAACCCCCCCTCTTGGCGGACCATGCTGGGTGCAAGCAGGGACAAGTATCCCAACAGCTAGCTTTCACGTGCAGTCCGGGAAGTCTACAACAGGCAAAAGAAGGCCCGCTGGTGGCTGTGGCGGAGCCAGCGTGAAGTTGTGTTGTTGCTGCTGATCTCTGCAAGATAAATGCCTCATACAAACATTTCGGCCTGGCTCTTTGTTACTAGCTAGCGAGATGGTTTACTGCAACTTGCTCTGACCCTTTACATACCCTTCTCACCGATTCTCCTTACGCGTACCTTTCCATTCCAGCGGTAAATCTCCTGGTGTGCTTTTTCGCGTCCTTTCTCAACTTTCGTTCTGTCTCACCGGTCGTTCAGAGCTTCCTTGTTTGGTCAACCTTGCGTTCGAGTGCATTTGTTGCTGCACTGCACGTTCATCAGAATATCCCTCAGACTGCTGCGCTGTATACTTGCGACGCGAATTGCGTAGCGAACCAGCCAATATGTGGAAGCCGCCGATCAATTTCATTACGCTGCATTGTAAGTTTGACAGCTGCATATCCCCGTGCCGGCATATCCAGCAACCGGGTTGGGGGTACGTGTGCTAACGGTGATGTAGATGCATACATTATCAGTTTTGGCATCCTGGCCATGATTATCGTTTATCCTTATGGCAACCTCTCGGCTATAGATACGTATTACTTTGGCGTTAGCTGTTCGACTTCGTCGGGCCTGAACCCGTAAGTGTTTCTTGCGTGTGCATGGACGTATTCAAGAACTTGATTGACTCATGACGAATCAGGGTCGATGTCAAAGCGCTCAAGACATATCAGCAAATCTTCGTCTACATCACACCTATAGTCACAAACTTGGGTTTCATCAACATTCTCGTCGTAGTAGTGAGGTTACGATGGTTCAGTCAGAAGCTCAAGGGTATTGGTAGGTTCAGACCGTATCACACCCCATCAGTCAATATCTAATGTATACGTAGCCGCCGCACACACGAGACCAAAGAGTGCCAGGAAGTCCATCGACCCGCAAGCTCAAGCCATCACCAACGCGTCTGACACTAGAGATCTCGAGGGAGGTCTTACTGGGGACACTGTCTCGGAGAAGAAGCCTGAAGTGTCTACGGAACAAGCCAACAACGATGCCTCTGCTATTACTCGGATCACATTCGCCCCAGATCCTCGACACACCATCAACGAGAAGGGTGCATTGCATGTAGCTGGTCCACGCGATGGCGAAGATGGTAAGCAAGCCTCATACATGTTAGTCTGTAGATGCTGACAAGACTATAGGTCGTCCATTCAGCCCCATGTCTGATGGTAAGCAAATCCAATACTATCTGTGCAAGTACCAGACTGACATCAACATGACAGACGAAGATGAGGACCAGATCAAACCCGTCGCAGAGTCAAGCTACCCCCTACGCCGCAGGAACACGGACACCAGGAGTATGAGCAGAAGCATGAGCAAGACCAAGTCAGTAGATCGCGCAGTCTCATCCATTTTCGTTCTTGGAAGCACGGCAAGTGCTCGCCGCAGTGAGGATCGACCGAGACGAGAGCCGATAGACTTGGCATCACTCAGCCGAGAAGAGTTGGGTGGTGTCGAATACCGTGCGCTACGTGTCCTGCTCAAGGTTGTTGTCGGTATGTGAACTCACCAAAAGGTATCAGAGAGATGGCTGACTGACAATGGTAGGCTACTTCTTTGGCCTACATTTGTTCGGAGTCATCTGCTTGGTTCCGTGGATACATAACGCGCCCGCGAAATACCAAGACTACCTCGCCTCGCAGGGTCAAGACAAGACGTGGTGGTAGGCATATATCATTCTACCAAGTCTGAGATATCATTGTATACTGATACTTCTCAGGGCGTTCTACTCTGCACAAACCATGGTAGACAACCTCGGTCTCACCCTCACACCCGACAGCATGATCACCTTCCGCGACGCAACATGGCCGATGCTGATAATGTCTTTCCTGGCCTTTGCCGGAAACACATTCTACCCCTGCTTCCTCCGCCTCTTCATCTGGGCAATGTGGAAGATTGCGCCTGCGACTTCCTCGCTCAAAGAATCGCTGCGTTTCCTACTCGACCACCCGCGCCGCTGCTACACGCTTCTCTTCCCTAGCGGCGCCACCTGGATCCTCGCGGCCATCCTCTTCGCCCTCAACTTCGTCGACACGCTCCTAATCGTCGTCCTCGATCTCGACAACCCCGAAGTCAACGCTCTGCCCGTGGGCCCGCGCATTCTCGCCGCGCTCTTCCAATCCGCATCATCGCGCCACACCGGTACAGCATCCTTCAATCTAGCCAATGTGAACCCGGCCGTGCAGTTCAGTCTGCTGGTCATGATGTACATTTCCGTGTACCCCATCGCCATCAGCATACGCATGAGCGAAAGCTACGAGGAGTCTCCCGTGGGACTCTACGCCGCCGACGAGAGCCTAGACGAGAAGGGCGAGGGAAAGACCTACCTCATCAACCATATGCGCAACCAGTTAAGTTTCGATCTCTGGTACATCTTCCTGGGTGTGTTTTGTATCTGCATCGCCGAGAGCAAGAGGATCATGAGCCAGGAAGAAGGCAATATAGTAAGTCGGCCACCACCTTCCTCCCCGTTCACTACCATGCCTCACAAGTTCTCCCCAACTAACGCAAAAAAATAGTCCTTCACCGTCTTCGCAATCTTCTTCGAAGTCGTCTCTGCCTACGGCAACGTCGGCCTCTCCCTCGGTTTCTCAAACAACCTCGCCTCGCTCTCTGGCCAATTCACGCTGTTTGGTAAACTCGTCATTTGCGCTATGATGCTGCGTGGACGCCATAGGGGGCTGCCGTATGGCATTGATCGCGCGATTAATCTCCCCTCGGATCTGCTCACGGAGGATGAGAACCGGTACAAGGATGAGGATTGCGGGGCGACGTCGACTAGTGAGGGTGTGGGGGAAAGGAAAAGGGGGGATGAGAGTAGGCTTGCGAGGGGGAGAAGGATGGTTAAGAGTTTGACGCAGTAGGTTGGATGTGTTTATTTGGGGTGAAGAGGGGGTGACGGGTGATACTCGAGCGGTGGTTTTAGTTTTCTGTTTCTTTTCTTAGACAGAGATGCGTGTTTAGACACTAGAATCTTTTCACAAGTTTAACATACTTGTACACCTTCCTATACCAATCCCTGGTCAGAACAGAAAAACATATACACGATTTTACAAACCTGTCTCTACAATCTCCGCCTACACCTCCCCACCCCCAAACACAACCCTCGCCCTCTCTAACTTCAACTCCGCAATGCTAGCCCGCTGCTCACACAGTGAAATGCTAAGATCATACAGCACGATATGTTGATCCGGTGTAAACCGTTCACATTCTGTGGTGTGCACGTGGGTGTGTAGAAGATGTCGTGGTACGGTCGCTGTTAGGTGTGGTGATGAGGGGGGGTAATGGGAAGACGGTGGGGTAGCTTGAAGTGATCCAGGTTGTTGTTGCTGTCGTGGTGGATGGCTCTGTGTAGAAGTTCGAAGCCCAGGAGGAGTGCAAGTAGACCCTAACCCTGGGGAGTCTCGTCGTGGTGGTAATGAAAGCTCACCAACAACCCGGGTAAAACGCTCTCTGTCTCCCTCGTCGACGACGAGGTGTCTCTCGCGCTGTGCTGGTGACGTACTTCTTCCATCCACCTTCTCGCGCACTCTATCCCTCCTGCTTACCCCGAGTCCCTCAAAACCTCCCTTATCGACACCCCTCCCACCGCTCCCCCTCTCGTGTAAACCCAGCCCCGGGGCTCTGACGCCCGCTGTATCTCGCACTCGCGCCGCCACTTCTATCCCTCCAAACTCCTCACCCTGTCTCCTTCCCTCGCTTCCCGAGCATCCCCTCGCACCCGCCCCCGCCCTCTCACGCAACCTCAATGACCGCCGCGGCGACCGCACGCCCATCAACACACTCAGCTCGCTGTCCGATGACCCTCCTATCCCTGCATCCTCTGGATACTGTATCGTTTTCGCTATCCCACGTGGTGCGGCCCCCACAGGCTCTGCGTATGTGTTTGAATGTGCGTTTCGCATTCTGGCTACTTCGTCGCGGAGGCGGTGGCATGCTGGGGGATCGGCATTTCCATGTTTTGGGGCTAGTTCTGAGGCGTGGGTTGAGGACTTTGTTGCGAGAGAGCTGGAGGGACGGTGTCCGAAGTTTGCATTCTCGGCTTCGAAGATGTGGGTTCTTTTTAAGAGTTCGCGGGAGAAGAGGGAGGGAGTCGCTGGGGGTATTGGCGTGGTGGGTGTGGGATTCGCTTCTGTATCATTGTGTAGAGGGGCTATGTTTGGTGGCGATTGAGATGTTTGCAGTGTTTTGCGTGGTTTTTGCTGCCAGGGTGGTGTGATGGGTCGAAAAGGCTCATCGAGAGCAGGATTTGGCGGTGATCGCTCAGTTATCAACTGTGCTTGATGTCGTCGGAGGTCTTTTTCGAACATGTCTTGCAGCATATTTGGTTCGAAATAGCCCGCTGGAAGAGGAGATGGCGTCGAATCGTTTGCCTTTCCCTTGCCTTTACCTTTGGCGGGCGGAGTTAGAGTTGACATGTATTTTGAGAATTGCAGGAGCTTCTCCGGTGGCGTGTCGGCGGATGTTGCTGGCTGTTTTCCTTTGGATCCTGCTGCTCGGCCATTCTGGCTCAGGCGCGCATGCTTCGTTAAAGGTTCGCCTGGTGTTTCTGCGCCGCCGAAGGGTCTCTTTATGGTTCGAAGGTGCGCTGCTGGACTGTCTGGCTGCGTCTCACTCATTGTAGGGTTTAGTCGTAAGAAGTTGTTCCCTCCCTCAGGCGATGACCTAGGTGTTGGTGGCTGCATGTCGATCAGGACACTCGATGACGGTATGCTGAGATGCCAATACTGCCGGCTTCAATGAGTCGTAATGTGTGGACAATGAATACTTTTGCTAATTAAACGGTCCCTCGTCTTTGTTCAGAATGCGCTCTCTTGCTCTTTGTGATCGAATTGTCGGCTTCTTTCACTTTCGGACTTTCCGCTGGGTCCAACTTTGAAATTGCGAAGAACAAAGACGCCCACTGCTTGTGGCTGCAGTCTCGTCGAGTTCAGCGGGGATTGTAGAAATATTGCTGAAATTTCATAGGAGGGCGATCGTTTCCAATGGGTGCCCTTTGTTCATCTTTGGTATGAATAATGCTAGCGAAATATTTTTCCTGGGAGCCCTGGTTCATTGCGCAAAGTCTTTCTAGAATACTGAGAGATCTTTAAAATGTCAGCTGTGAATTTGGATGGATTAGATTATCCGATAATTGATAACGCCCAACAGCATCCACCCTATCAACTGCTTCGTTTCGCTCGAAAAACTCGAAAATAGGTAGGTTATCAAGACCAGAGACGGAGAAAAGATGGGCGTGAAGAACATACGGTTTGCGTCGCTGATGATAGGTGAGGCCAGTATTGGCCAGGGCATGCGTATCGTACGTTTCATGCATAAGACTTGCAAGCTGCACTTCAATGATTCCAGGTCTCTCATTGTTTTCTTATTTCCCTTTCCTACTTCTTAGGACTCTGCGTTCACCCCGGCCGTCCGTGTCGTCGGGTTCATGCTCTTCATCCACATCTGCCTCATCCCCATTGTTTCGCGCATCAACACGCTCATGTGCATTCTCATCTTCTCCTAGAGTCTCCGGCTCTTCTTCGTTCTCTAGATCTCGCAGTCCAACGATGTCGTCCCCGTTGCCTTCCCTCTCTTTAATCTTCAGCACCTTTATTCTCCATATGCGCTGCTCCATTCGAAGTCTCAGCTCTTCCATCTCTTTCCTTTCTGTGACAGTCGCGTTCTCTGGTATACTAGGTAGCTCATCCAGATCCATCTCTAGCGTCACCTCTTCATCTCGAGCGTTCACGGACGCCTCTTCAGGTAAAACCGCATCAGCGATCCCGGCCCCATTCGACAAGAGCGATGCATCCCCTGCAACCTCATCCAAATCCCGCTGCCAGTGTGGCACGCGAACTCGATGTTGTTCAAGCCTAGAAAGTCTTTTCTTTTTCCTCTCTTTCTGCTTCTCTTTCTCGGGCTCTAGGTCAGACAGAAACCCAGTGTCATCCGGGGCTCGAGGATCAGGATCTTGCTGTACGAGATTTGGCTTTTCTGTGGTGGAAGGCTCGACAGCCGCTTCTTCCTCTACTTGGCGCTTTTTTCCTCGCGTGGGTTTCGCCCGTATCGGCTTCTTGGAAGCGGATGCCATGGGGTTTAGGTCGACCTTCAATGGGCGTACGTGTGAGAGATATTGATACTTTCCACCAGGGAGAGGTTCAGAAGAGCCTTCTTCCTCCTCATCTTCGGAATCATAATCAGGTGCTACTGGGGTCTTGGGTAGCTCTTTGAACTCCGATAGGGTATTAACCGGTGATTTTACTTCTTCCTCTACTTCCTTTTCAGCTTCTGCGTCTGCCGCCTCCTTTTCGTACTCTTTGAGCACGCTTTTCAGATCTGTCACCTTCACCCAACCCACTTTACCAGCTGTCGTTCCATTTCTTTCTTGACGCGATTTGATGGCACGTCTGGCCTTCGCCCGGAAGTCCTGGATGGTGGCATTTGGTATTGCGGATATTTGACTCAAAAGTGTAAGAATCGCAAGATCCCATTGTGTAGCTTCGAACTGCTTATTCGGCCACAGTGCTCTTGGCAGGCATTCGTGAACACGATCGATTTTCCAGTTTCTAGTAATGGACTTGATGGTATTGGTGACGGAACTTGATGGCTTGGATGGTGCCATAGTTGCGCTAGCCAACAGGAATATCTCAAGCGTATTACAAGCCGAGTGAATGGATCGAATATGAAGAATGGAGGAAGAACGATGGGAAAGGTCTGTGTCGCGATGTTTTGCTGCGTATAAATGTCATTGTGATGATGTGGACGATGAGGATCGAGGTGCCAACTTGAAGTACTCGAAGTGAAAGGCGGTAGGTGCGTGGCTGACTCGCAGACGCTAGCATCCAGAAGCGGCTAGAGGGATAAGTCTAGAAACACCCATGAACGGGGTAGCTCGCTCGAACGATACGAAAGCCTTCTAGAGACGTGCTGCACATGAATTCGGGGCATCGGCAGGCAGATGCTGGAGGCTTTGTTTACTTGCCAGTGGGACTATGATGTCATCAGAAATCTCGGACCGGGCTTAGCGATTCAGACTATTGCAGTAATCTCGGTGCTTTAGTTTGTGAAACAAATGCGCCATGGATGCGTGCTTGCTTCGAGGAATTTCAGAAATACTTTCGTTGTCTTCCGAAACCTCGGACACTTGATACTTTCGTCCAGGGACCCCAGATGTTGTACAGATCGTGTCGCGTGTATGATACAGGTATAGCACAAAGCTGAGGAGAGTGTGAACGCCGCCCGCTGCCAAACCTGCCTGCGGTAAATGCCAAAACAACCCAAAAACACCACTTGTCAGCCGTCTTGCTGTCCTCTTTTCGTACCGAAGCGACCCGTGCTTGAAAAATATAGTCTGCGAATGAAAATCGTCTACGCAGCCACAGCCATGCCACCACCGCCGCTAGGTGAGCCTCCGACGTCGCTCGGCGGTGGCGGAGGGGCATCAAGCCTTGTGTTGTCGGCCATCATGCGGTTGAAACCAATTGAGACACCTTCGATGACTGCTAACAGGATAGCGCACGAGATTGCGCCGTTACGCATCGACCTGTAGCCTCCTCGTACCGCGAGCGATCCACCAGTGAAGAAACCAGCGATGATGGCATTCCACGGGTCCTCCTTCTTCCGTAATCCCTTGACGGCGCAGTCATATGTGTTAAAAAGTCCTCCCCATACACCGAAGTTGCCGCCGAGAACGGGTGCGCGGGCCTTGATGGCTGTAATGGCGCCTATGCGTCGCTCGCCGTAGGGTGAATTGCGGAACTAGATAATCTTGTCAGGGCCAATTGCCGGATAGGGATAGAGATGCATACGCCTTTGACCCCGTGCCATACTGCGCCTCCAACAGCCTGATCACCGATTAGTACATGCACTGAAAATGCTGCGCTTGGAGGGACATACACCCATGGCGAAGGCACCACCAAAGTCATTGAGGATGACCCATGGGCAGGGATCGCGCGAATGATCCATTATGTATTAAAAATGTGGAAAGGAGGGCGGTACAGCGGGTTCGCGGGTGACGAGAAGGTGCAGGCGAGCTTGTGGTCGGATGGTAGCCACCGGTGACGATGCGCTTCGATGTTTTTCGCTCGAGGACCCTTGCTCCATTGGCGCTAGCGGCGAAACCTCGGGGCCGCCTGCGACGTCTTCATTCAAACCTCACCACCAGCCATCTTCATCATCAGAATGATCCTGCCACACATCGCCCGTCTTACCAACAATGCAATCTAACCATTCAAAACACACGTTCACCTACTCTCGCACCAATGGCAAGCTATGCTCCATGTTCAACAGCCTCCTGTGGCGAAACTCTACGCAGCGGCGCCGTTTGCTGCGAGGCGGCCATAACTATGACAGCGAACGGTATCGAAAGACGGGTAAAGGAATCATAGAACTGCATCCCAGTATGTGCGGCATCATAAGTCTCTAGGCATCCTTTCCTTAGCTGCTTGAGCTTCACAACATATGTTATTTTGCTCTCACAGTCTCTCACCCAAATACGCATCGAACCACCTTGTCAACTTTATCTTACCACACATCTCATTTGCTCCCTCGCTTTCATTATCTTCTGTTGTTCTTTTTTCCTGATAGG
Organism: Stemphylium beticola; assembly: GCA_029100535.1. Taxonomy (NCBI): domain Eukaryota; kingdom Fungi; phylum Ascomycota; class Dothideomycetes; order Pleosporales; family Pleosporaceae; genus Stemphylium; species Stemphylium beticola. The sequence continues at coordinate 3,238 of JARBXR010000098.1, read as the reverse complement.
AGAAGCAAAATGAGGATTAAGGACACCGGCCTTCAGTTGATATTCACAATAGACTTTCATGCGCAATGACCATCACCTCCGAGACCACAACAAGTATAAAAGATGCGATGCGATGGAGGCATCAGGGCCTCTCAAATCACTTTAGAATTGCTCTCGCCTGAGCCCACATAGTGTATGGGGTCGATATGCTCGCGGGTTGTGGGCAGGCACCTACCCCGCTACATTGTCTCTTCTCTTGCCTAATCGGACTTCTCAACTTCACCAATCATCGTCGATTTCGCACCGCCTTGGACCCTGCTCGCAGTCTCTGTCACCGTGAGTTGTCTACCTAGCGTAAAGTCTTGGCGACCGCTTTCGCGCCGCTGTTATATCGACCAACCTTAATCTCTTTTTCCGTTCCCCTCTACCTTCACCCACATCGAGCCCCCGAAAAGCAAGTCAAAAAGCACTTGAGATGGTGGGCGCTACGCGAAACTGTGCTCGCAACGAGAACGTGAAGCCTCCAGTTTCTCCCAGTGACGACGGTACCATTACCGATACGACCACCGGCGCGGCGTCCGGCCCCAGCGGGCGAGAGCAGCCACCTAGTCGTCCCCAGATCTCCGCCACTCACGCGCGAGGTGATGTTTTTCACCTCAGCGAGGGTCTTGAACCGATAAGTCTTGTTGACCGCGAAAGTAAGTACCCAGCCTTTCACTTACAAGCAGGATTCTGACGCACCTTCGAATAGCTCTCCACCCTCAACAGAACGCCGCAGGAGCATCTGAGGTTGACCCACTTGGTCTCCACGTTAAAGAGGCCATTGCTGCCATCAACAGACTGGAGACGCTTGGCTTGCAGAGGCTCAAGATCCCGCTACCGAAATACATTATGCTGGGTAAGTCGGCATGAGACAAGCGCGGCTGAGTTCCTATTAACACGTTCCACAGGCGAGCAGTCGACAGGAAAATCACTCGTCATTGAGGCAATTTCCGGCATCAAGACACCCAGGTCCGATGACACATGCACTCGATGTCCGCTCTTTATCAAACTTGAGCCCTCAAAAGGCCCTAAATCCTGATGGAGTGCGAATGTCAGTCGCCGTCGCGAGTTTGGATACGATGGCAAGACTGGCCGTGACCGTGGGAGGCGATTTCCGGGTTGGGTCCAACTGCCGCAGACAAACAATGTGCAATTCCTTGGGACTGAGGATCCAAACCAACTTGAGCGTATCATCGCCCGCGCGCAGTTGGCAACTATCAGCCCTCTAGTGGACTATCGCGACTTCTTACCCCCATCCATTGTGGGGATTGGAGACCGCCACAGCTGCGCATTCAGTCCGAACATTATCTGTATCTCCATCACCCACCCGGACTCGCCAGCACTGAGCTTCTACGATCTCCCTGGTATCATCGGCGAAGCGGAGTCAGAAGAGGAACAGTTCCTTGTCAAGTTTGTTCGCGACTTAGTGACTGACTATGTAGAGGACCCGGAAGCTCTGATTCTTGTGACGTGTTCATTAGAGGACGACATCGCAAATTCCACTGCGGGTGGTATCGCAAAGGCCTCGAAGGCTATTAATCGATGCATTGGTGTTTTAACCAAACCGGATGGCCTTCCTGCGGGATCCCGCCACGACAAATTGATGGAAGTGTTCGACCTGAAGCAGTTCACTCTCGGACACGGATACTGCGTGGTGAAGAATTTGCAGCAAGATGAGATCAATCAAGGCTTCACTCATCAGCAGGCACGAGCTCAGGAGCAGCAGTTCTTCGGTCAGGGCGTGCCTTGGTCGACCACCTTCAAGCAGTACGGACATCGATTCGGCACGCTCAATCTCCAAGGATTTCTTTCTAGAAAATTAGCTGATCAAATTACCAAGAAGCTCCCAATCATTGAACACGAGATTGAAACCCGACTCCAGCAAGTCCAGACTGATCTTCAGCAATTCCTGGAGCCGCCAACGTATAACGCTTCGCGCATTATCACAGACGTCATGCTCGACTTCTCACAGGAGATGCGCAAAGAAATCGAGGCCGAGTTGCCGTTCGAAGCCTGGCGCAAGGATTGGAAAGCTTTGCAGAAGGCCTTCTTCGACGCTCTCGCGAGCATGAAGCCTACGATGGCGATTAGCGGAGAGGAAGATGCAAGTGTATACCTGTACGTACTGAGTTCGCTCCCCGGAAGCTCCGCAAGTAAGGCCATCCTCGTTTCAGATAACGAGGATGGAGATGGCGATGGAGACTACGAGACGTCCATTAATAGCGCTCCTGAGACCCCCACAAAGAAGAGAAAGCTTGATCCATCAGGCGCTGCAGTCTCCCCACCAGCGAAGACACCAAACCGAAGAGGACGTGCTTCATTACCAGAAGCTAATGCTAAACTCCCAACTCCTGATTTCAGCAGCTTGCGGAAAAAGTTCTTGGTAGATGAGGTCCGCAGACACCTGGCGGAGAACTCCCAGAGCAAGATTCCGGGCCAGATTGAGCCGCGTGTGGTAGATAACATGATGCTGGAGACGATTGAACAATGGAATCGACCGCTAAATGAGTTCTTTAATACACTGGAAGAGCAAATCCGAAGCCATGTCAAATCCTTGTTTCAGAAGCATTTCAGGAAATGGGACGGTTCGACTTTCTACGTGAACGCGTGGAAGATTGTCGAGCAAATACTCAACCTCAACTTCTATCAGCAACGCACCACGATGGCTGAAGAGAGCATGAACGACGAGAAGGATGGTCCTTATATCTTCCACAAAGACATTTTCGAGCATAAGAAGGGCGTAGCCCTTGATCAATATCACCAAGCGCGCTTGAAAGCCCGTCTTAACATATACAAGCGAGACAAGCAGCGCCATACCAAGAGGGTACGTAATATATGATCGTAGCAAGTGTTGACTATGAGACATTTACTGACTTCATACCCCACACTTAGGCTATGACCACTCAAGAAGAGGAGAGACTCAAGAAAAACAAGAGGGCCATGGCAGTACTGCGCCACGAGCCATATGCAGTGTTGGCAACAATCAATCAAATTGCAATCAAGTTGCGTCGTCGTCGTAGAAATTGCAATTCAACTAAGTCAATCTCATCATTACTGTAATTGCAATTAAATCAATCTGTGAGGTCGTACTTAATTGATTAATTAATTAGATTGCAATTGTAACACCCAGGCCGAAGGCTTGCAGTTGGAAGGATTTGGTCCCAACATGTTTGCTTCTTGCACTCGCGCCTTGGCCAAGGTACCTGCTCTTAATCTG
>JARBXR010000097.1:45353-115608 GCA_029100535.1 Stemphylium beticola | reverse complement strand
AAGCTTAACGCCTATAGTAATTACTCTAGCGTTAGTCTTAGAGGTTCTAGTAGTATTAATAGTAGTATTATACTAACTACGAAATTAGTATAGGCGATTAAGGTAGCTATTTATCTTAGTAGGCACCTATTTAGATTAGCTACGGCGTAGTAATCGCGATATATCTTAACCTCTTACTAAAGTGCAGCTACCCTAATTGCCAGCAGAGCAATGCTCGCAGCGGCGATGCTCCGAATTCTCGCACATCTTCTTTTGCTTAACGACGCTCTAAGCGCAGCGCGTGCAGGTCGCAACTAAGGCGACTTAATCAGCGCGCTTGTCGAGGTCGCTAAACGCAAACAGGCGGGTACTACGTAAGTAGGATTTCTTAATATATTTAGGGTTTAGATAATAAACTATAATAAAGAGTGTAGCGTGCGCTAAAGTTGCGTTAGAAAAGTGTAATAGTGTTGTTATAGTAGTATTAAGTAAGAAAGTAAGAATAAAAGTTTCTATTATAATAATATACAATAAATAGTTACTATAACAAAATTAGTTAATAATAATCTACACTTACTATAATAATAAAGCTAGCGACCCTAAAAAGTAAAGTAAAATAATATTTAGTACTTACTATAATAACGCAAATAGTATTTATTACTTACTAGAATCCGCACTTACTATAATATTATCCTAAACAAACCGAGGATAAGCGTAACGGTGGTTGCAGCGGCGGCGCACCGCTGCAGCGCACGTGCGACGCACGACAAATAGATAGTCTCTAGACACTCTTTTCCTATTTCTCCCCTTAAGGGTTTTTAGGTTTTTATCAAGGCTAGGACTATTAAGGACGCCAGCCTAGAGGGGGAGACTCTGTAACACCTAGGCTGAAGGCCTGTAGTTAGAAGGATTTAGTCCTAACATATTTGCTTCTTGCACTCGCGCCTTGGCTAAGGTACCTGCTCTTAATCTGCGCGAAGCGCAGAGGAGGACGGGCAAGAATTATTTCCCTTACTACCACCCTACCTAGTGTAGTAATACAGAGCCATCCTCCACTATTCTCTTACAGTGTGAAGCAAATACTATTGCCTATAACTGCCCCTTACATGTATCTAGTTAGAAGCCTTATTCTTTAGGTAAGTACTTACTATAAGAATCTTCTCTTAGTCGTTAAGTATTTTATTATATTCGCAGTATAGGTTAGTATAGGTAAGAAATATCTATAGTTTCTCCCTATCTCTACTATATTTCTTAAGTAGCGCTATCTTAGGTTTTCTTATAGTAATAGGTTATTTATTAGAGGTAGCTATTAGCTAGTTTAAAAGCTAATTAATTATATCTATTATTAAGGCTATTTATTATACCTAAATATAGGCCTATTGCCTAAGGTTCCTAAGTTCTCTAATATTAGAGTTCTTATTCTTATTATTAGACTCTTAATCTTCGAGTATTTTATTATTAGCTAGAGAGGTATTCCCGTTTAGGCCTAGCACTGCGGCTAGCGTAGCTAGTACTTATTCTCTATTAACTACTACTAATATAATAACTCCTTCTAATCTTCTTAAGGCGTCCTATTAGTGAATACCTTCCACAAAGTCCGTGGGTGGTCAAAGTGTTACACGGGGGGTGCGCTATACTTCTCTGTACCTGATCCGGGTTAAGGCAGGCGAGCTATGCGCATAGCTACGTGCGGTTTGTCTGGCGACTAAGTAGGATAGTAGGTATTTAGGGTAATAACAATCTAATTCTATAAATAATAGAATAACTAGTTTATAATCTAGATAAAAGATAAAATTATAAAAGTTAACTATAATAACGTGAAGCACCACCGAGCCGGACACACCACCGAGCCGGACACTTTTTCTTGGCACCGCGAACACCACCTACGAACAGCGATGCAATCACAACGAGCAATATTTTTGAATCAATAAGAAGGTAGAATTGAACTTGCCTTTGTAGCCTATACCTCACGTCAATTTAAGACTGTACGGAGCGCTGCAGCAGCTTTTAACGTACCTTTTTAGCGAGTCTCTGATCGGCTTTACGGAATCACAAATCGACGCGAAGCACCACCAAACGGCCGAAAGCTCTCTGCGACAGAAGAGCAAACGATCGTACGATATATCCTTGAGCTTGATTCGCGAGGGTTTGCCCCCCGGCTGCCAGAGGTAGCAGATATCGCAGATAAACTACTAGCCGTACGTGGTGGGACACCTGTTGGCAAGAACTGGGCCGAGCGCTTTATTAAGCGTACGGAGGAGCTCAAGATGGCCTTTAGCCGAGCGAAGGATCGCCAGAGGATACTCTAGGAAGACCTAGAGGTTATCAGCGCCTAGTTCGAGCTCGTACGAGAGATAAAAGCTAAGTATAGGGTCCTTAACAATAATATCTATAACTTTAATAAGACAGGCTTCTAGATAGGCGTTATTAGCTCTATAAAGGTAGTTATAGGTTCAGAACGTTGTATAAGACTAAACCTTATCTAGCCAGGCGATAGAGAGTAGGCTACAGTAATCTAGAGTATTTACGCTGCGGGCTATACTATCCCACCCTTTATTATCTATAAAAAGCGTGTTTATATCTCTACCTAGTATAAAGAGAAGGATATTCTATACGACTAGAAGCTCTCTATATTAGAGAATAAGTAGACGAATAATTAGCTTAGTCTTAAGTAGTTAAAGCACTTTAATTAGCATACAAAGTCGCGTTAGAAGGGGTCGTACAGGCTGCTTATCTTGGACGGCTATGAGAGCCACCTCAACCAGGAATTCAAGGACTTCTGCCTCGCACGAAAGATCCTAACCCTCTGTATGCCCGCTCACTCATCGCACGTACTTCAGCCACTTGACGTGGTGTGTTTCTCGCCATTGAAACTAAAGTACTCTCAACGCGTACGAGGCTTGGCATCGCGACGCGTCTACCATATCAATAAAGAAGGCTTTCTTCCAGCCTTTAAAGACGCGTTTTTCGACGTATTCACGTACGAGAACTGCAAGAAGGCCTTTGAGGCAGCAGGGCTAGTTCCTATCAACGCGCAGAGGGTTCTTGATCGCCTTGAGGTCCGTCTTCATACGCCACCACCCGCAGCCCTACTAGAATCGCCCTGGCAGTCTCAAACACCAAGCAATACACACGAATTTGGCTCACAAGCAAGGCTTGTAAGCGATGCTATCGTACAATCGCTAGAAGAAGCTAGAGGAGGCTTCTTAAAGCTTGTTAAAGGAGCTGAGGAGATGCTATACTAAAACGCTATATAAGCTGCTCGCATTTATGAGCTTAAAGAGCAATTAGTAGCGATAACTAAGCGTAAAGCTTGGAAGAGAAAGCAGGTTCAGTACGGCGGCACGATGGAGTACGGTGAAGCAGCATTGTCTGTAGCTAAAAGTGCAGCTATAGATGGTACGGTGTTAAAAAGAGCACGTGGTAGTGGTGGTCAAGAAAGAGCCTAACTAGCTCAACGGCGCTGTGGCAACTGTAGCAAGACTGGGCATAACGCCTGTACGTGCTAACACGATGCAGAAGAAGATTCTGAATCTATTGTAAGTGTGTTGTACGTAGATTCTATAGATGACGTTGAGTAATTAACTGTTTTGTACGTGGTGTTCGCGATGCCAAGAAAAAGTGTCCGGCTCGGTGGTGTGTCCGGCTCGGTGGTGCTTCACGTTAAGAGAAATAATAAAACTTTTCTATCTCTATATCCTTATTACTATATCTATTATTATCTTATCTATCCTAATACTTAGGAATAGTTAGGATATTCTGCTATTCTAAGGTACTCTACTATCCTAGATAGTAAGACTTAGCGGGATAGTATATTACGTAATCTGCGTGCCCCTCGCTAATTATTATCCTTCGTCTCGTGCGACAACTAGCCTCTAGCATCGCTTCTCTTGACCGAAGGATTCGACCTACTGTTGTTTGTAACAGCCTGTTGGCCTGACAGAATACCTACACATCTATCTATCTACCTACTAGACCTCATTTCCCTTTCCTATTAGCGCCGCCAGTTTACCCGCGATCGCGTAGACGCTCGCACTTACATGGCCCGAGATTTGTGTAGGGAAGACGCTCGCATCTACCACCCTTACGTTCTGTGTACCGTACACCTTACCCTCGGTATCGACAACACCACCAAGGTCTTTTTGCATCATCGCGCAAGTACTTAGAGGGTGCGAATTGCCACCAAGCGTTTCCTTAATCCACGCGTCCCAAGATGCATCCCTCCAGCCAGCGTCTTGTGGAACGGTGTCGAGGCCCGGTGAGATTTCGCCTGTGATATGATCTGTGAGCGGCGATGTCGCAAAGTAGTCGCGGACACGGATAGCGGCTGCGGCTTGCACGTACACATCAATGGGCAGTTGGAGAAAGGCCGGATCAATTCGTGGTGGCAGCGTCGCGTCGGTTGAGTTGATATGGATTGAGCCGCGCGAAAGAGGCAGCAAATTCCAAAGCTGCGCAATGATCTGATTGCCTGCTGGCGCCCACAGGAGCTCGGCCAGTGGAACCTTGCTTTTCGCATCAAAGACAAGGTCAACCTGGTGGCTCAAAAGATGCTCCTGGGTCTCGACAGAAATTGTGCCCTCCGCGTAATCCGCGACGATGGTTGCAGCGTATGCACTCAGGTTGGCTCTGACTTCTTCGGCAAGAGCAGGTAGCTCGTCGCCGAAGAGATCGGATGCTGTTAGATAGCTGACAAAGGTAGGGTACCCAGTCCAGTTGGTAGATGAGGAATACGTCATACCGTTCTGCGGTTGGTCCGGGAGATTCGCGCCGACGGAGTGCAATGGGCTGACCGTTTTGATGCCGAGGGGTTCAAGTACTGCAGGGTTGCCAACACCAGAATGCTCAAGGAATGCTGGCGATCTTATCGCACCAGCCGCAACAATGACTTCTTTAGATGCACAGACCGTCTCCGTCGCATTCCTGGCAGTCGCAATCTCAACACCAGACGCAAGCACGCCAGCCGCGGTAGAATCGGTATCATCCCAGATGATGCGCTTCGCCGTAGAATTGAGGAACACGTGGAGGTTCGATCGAGATGCAAAAGGATAGTAGAATGCCCTTGCGCCATCTTCCCGCGTCGGCCCTGTTTCATTCAGCGTCATCGGCCAGGTGTTGAAGCCGCGCATGACGCCATTGTTGGGCTCTTCGTTGTAGGGAATCCCCATTGCTTCGGACGTTGCCTTCAACAGGTCGGTAAATCCTTGGCCTACAAGATATGGGGTGAACCCCACGGCAAGTTCGCCATCGCTCCCATGTGCGCTGTCTTCATAGATGGCTCCCCTCTGCTTCAGATCATCGGTCGGCGGCTGGAAGCCCTCTTGCGTGAGGAAGTATTCAAACAACGTATCCCAATTCCAACCCGGGTTGCCCAGATCCTCCCATGCGTCAATCTGATCCTTTTCCGCCCTGAGGTAGGTCATTCCATTAATGGTCGTACTGCCTCCCAAGGCCTTTCCAGCCCAGTACACAAGTGTCTTGTTTCCGGCATATTTTTGGGGGACGGTAGTGTACCCCCAATCAATCGATGTTCCAATGAAGAGCCCGAAATCGTAGATGGATTTTGGGACATATGTCACGTTCGGATTATTGTATGCGGAGTCGCCAGCTTCGATGACAGCAATTGTGGTATTTGGATCGGCAGACAAGCGGTTCCCAATGAGAAGGCCTGCTGGCCCTCCGCCGACAATGACATAGTCGAACGATTGCGATGCGCATGTTGCGCAGGCGGCCTGGACCAAGCTAAAGAAGAAGAGAATCCAAGACATGATGCAGTGGATGGAGGCGACAGACGTTTTTTTTACAAGGTAGGGGAGCCACCCCATATACCACAAGAATGTGGGTTTTGGGGGAATAGGCCCCCCGATTCCCCGCAATGAAAATGATGCTACTGCAGTATCCGGGTTCCGTCATTGTCTAATTACGTCATTATCCGGATGAGGAAGGACGAAGATGGCCTGAAGGCCAGATTCTTCAATATCATTGTATGGCGCCCACCAAGGGGTATAGCCCGGCCGTCTTCTGGAATGACTGGAAGTCGGGAGGTAATAGCGGAAGACTGCTGCGAGATCAACGATGGTTTTAAGTGGTAGTACTTGACGTGAAAAGCCTACGGGCAAAGGACATGTCCGTATGCCATCTCGAGGTAGGTAGCGCAGTAAAATGGGTTAGTATTGCGCCTTGCTCCGTGAGCAAGGCATTGCGGTGATCTTTGCTTCCATGGGGTAGCACCATTTGCAGGGACAAGTCGTGTGCATGGCATGTCCAGCCCTACAGTGTCATGCATGGCTGCCAAATAGAAATGTTGAAGGGTATCTTGGAGACTTTCACAGGAGATCGACAATGTACGGAAATGGGGGCCGTGGTAGAGTATTATGGGGATGATGGGCACTGCCAAGAAACATGTGATAATTCGTGCTGCGCGGGTGTCATCGGCGCAACAACCAAGAAAACGACGTTCACGCACGCTGCCCTCTACAAAGGCGCATCACGAGCGAGTCGGTGAGGCCGAATCATACATGCGAGCGAGTCGGTGCAAAACTAATCATCTGACGGGTGTTTACCCGCGCATGGTGTCGCGCTGGCCGAGTTGCCGAGGCACATGGCTTCCCCACACGACTGACATTCCCCAGCCGGCGCGACGGCGGTAAGGTCGCGCATCCACGTTTCGGATATCTTTTTGGACTTGGAGCTGTCCTCGAGCTTTCTTCCTCTTCCTCCAACTTTCTCACCATAGTCGTTATTCGAGACCACGATCCATCATGCCCTTCAACACGGAGCTTACGAGGGCCCTCGGCATCAGAGGTCAGTTCACCGATCGCGCCCAGAGGGCTGAAGACTGACATTTGATAGTGCCTGTCGTCCAGGGAGGCATGCAATGGGTGGGATATGCTGAACTTGCGTCGGCCGTCAGCAACGCAGGAGGTCTTGGAATAGTACGTCCTCACCACGTTGCGCACAAAGCAGCTCCTCACCGCGCCCACAGTTGACCGCCCTCACCCAACCAACGCCCGAAGATCTTCGCAAAGAGATCCGACGATGCCGCACCATGACGAAGAATCCCTTCGGCGTCAACCTCACGCTCCTTCCTGCCATGGTCCCTCCGGACTATGCCGCATACGCGCGTGTCATCATCGAGGAGAAAATCAACATCGTAGAAACGGCAGGAAACAGCCCCGGGCCTGTTATCAAGCAGCTTAAGGCGGCCGGCACAATTATCTTACATAAATGCACGACTATCAGGCATGCGCAGTCGGCCGTGAAGCTTGGCGTTGACTTCCTATCCATCGACGGTTTCGAGTGCGCCGGCCACGTTGGCGAGACAGACATCACCAACTTCATCCTGCTCAGCAGAGCTCGCCAGTCGCTTGGCGGCATACCCTTTATCGCCTCGGGAGGTTTCGCAGATGGACAGGGTCTGGCCGCTGCGCTTGCCTTGGGAGCCTGCGGTATCAACATGGGCACAAGGTTCATGTGCACCGTCGAAGCTCCAATCCACCACAACATCAAGCAAGCCATCGTGGACGCCCAAGAGACAGACACCACACTGGTTCTCCGGCGATGGAAGAACACGTCGCGCCTCTTCGCCAACAAGGTCGCCCTGCAAGCCGTCGATGTCGAGAAGGCTAGCACAACTGGAAAGTTCGAGGAGGTAGCTGAGTACGTCAGCGGCAAGCGAGGCCGACAAGTCTTTTTGAATGGCGACAAGGACTTTGGTGTAAGTGACTTGTAACCCATGTTGTTCAAGCGATAGCTGACAATCCTAGGTATGGACCGCCGGCCAAGTCATCGGACTCATCCACGACATTCCTACCAACGAGGAACTCATCAGCCGTATCGAGCGCGAGGCCATCGAGACGATGAAGCAATCGCAGTCGCTACTCGTAGCAGATGGCGAGAAGCCAATCGCGGAAGGTGCTACGATAGACAAGAAGTCGAACAACCCGCAGGCTGAAGTCTGGGGTATCGGCAAGAGCAAGCTCTAGATCATGTAAACAATAGATTTCGTTACTCGGTTGTGAAGGTTCAGATTGACAACTCGACGCTGGCTAGGTGATATCCGCATGGATGCAGACATGGCAGCAATGTTCACGCGGTCGAAACATACTCAGGAATCATTTGCCACAACGCCTACCCACTTCTTGTTAGTCACTATGACGTCCTCATAGCAACACCACCACAACATGTCCTTCTTCAAGCGTATCTCGCCGACACACTAACAGGCCATCACAAACTTCAGTTTTCTCTCAATTTTAAGTGTATAGTACCGCCCAAAAAGGCTCCTCCATCAGATCGAACCAGATCCTGCATTCAAGAATGTCTTCCCTCACAGGCCAAGAATCCTCCAATACACAGCCCAAGAACCCTGTCAACCCTGGCGAAGACACCGCCGGCACTTTCAAAGGCGACCCGAGCGTGCCGTTCAAGACGAGCAGTTCGACGGATCCAGCTGGTTTGAGCGCCTCCATGGATAAGGTATGATGAACTCTATATCTACTTACCCTATACCTCTTGCATACCTGCGTTCGCTCAGTGTCACGCTGACGACTCACGCATAGTCCTCATATGGCCAGCAGAATGCGTCAGGGACCTCTGAACAGCGGCGTGGTGAGGACGTGACGCAGAATACGAGGCAGGAGTATGAAGGGAGTAGCAGCGTAGGGACTAAGACGGGAAGTGAGAGTCTGATTGATAGTGTGGGGAGGAGTGTACAGGAGGATAGTGAGGGAGATAGATCGGGGGTTGATGTTGGACAGGTTAGTTCAGGACGGTAGGGTGATGTTTGGTAGTACACTGTTCACACGAATAAGGAAGTTGGATTTTGGGCACCTTGCCCCACTATCTTCAATCATGTGCCTTTTGGAGAGCATTGTATGATGTACATGAACTCAAGCTTGAACACTCCTACAAGGATGGTGGTAGACCCTCACTTCCTACGACAGCTTCGAACAGCGGTCGGAACAGACTACATCTATAATCCAGGTCAGACTGAGGCAGCACGGTAACACCACTTCCCCTCACATCACCCACGTCTCCAAAAACACCCAAGTTCCAGTCTCCAGCCAGCACAGTGCCATTACCATCATGATACACACCACCAGTCACGTCGTCATACGCGCCAACCAAGACATCGCCCTCAGCCCCTGTACCAACAGCATTCCATCCGGGTCCCGCATACGGATTCCTCGCGAATCGCGCCCACGTACTCTGCATGAACGTCGCTAAAGCGTATTCCTGAGTCGTAGTATTGGCTCGCGGATACGTTCCAAATACAAGCGGGATCTCAGAAGCGTGGTATGCACCCAACTGTGGATAAGCCTGGGTGTTGCTAAAGGAAGCATTGAAGTAGTAGCGCCATGTTGGAATGCCAATGGATGCCGTGGCGTTTGCCCAGAGAGCTTGCGGACATTGGAAGGTTAGCTCGGTTGCGATCTGAGAGATTATGTCGTAGCCGTTTGTGAGGCCGTTGCTGCCGAGGGGATATGCGGCTTCGATGGCGGGGATGAATGATGCGGCGGCGGTGTCAAAGGTTGCTTTTAGGTACGCGGTTACGTTCGTTTGGCCGAGGGAGAAGACGCGGCTTTCTTGCGCGTTTGTGCCGCCTAGAACTGGTGTGTGTGCGATGTTGCCACTCAATCGGCGTGCGGCTGGGTTGCTCACCAGGGTACTGTTGTCGGCGACGGGGTCAAAAGTCAGAGCGTTCTGGTTGATGATTGTTTGTATTGTAGTTGCATTTGCGGCCCGGACGCATGCGAGGTTGTTGCTATAAGAACCTGGGCATCCGAGTGTCGTCGTCAAGTTGTTCCAAGCCGGCAAGCTGGAGAATCGGGGAGCTGCGCGGTAGCTGTACTGTCCACTCTGCAAGATAGCGGCTCGGAACGGTGGCGAGCTGTCTTTGGGGAAGCTAGTCAACAATGCATCGATCGAGAAAGCACCTGCGCTCTCTCCGAATACAGTGACTTTTGAGGGGTCGCCACCGAACGTATGGATGTTTCGCTGAACCCATTCTAGAGCAAAGCGCTGATCAAGAAACCCGAGGTTGCGCTCGGTCAAAGGGAGCTCGGGTGAAGCAGGGAACCCAAATACTGTGCATGGTCAGTATACTAGGTCTATGCACAAGTTGTTGCTGGCAGCTTACCGTTTGTCCTGTAGTTGGTCGTTACTACGACGACGTCTTCGTATGCAGCAAAACTACTGCCGTCGTAGATGCCCTGCCCAGCATTCCCGAACTTAAGTGAGCCGCCGTAGATCCAGAACAAGACTGATCTACCAGTACCACCCGTCGACGTTGCTGGTGCATAGACATTGAGGTAAAGACAGTCTTCTGATTCCTCTGGGGGAGGGTTGTTGAAGAGAAGTTGCGTCAACTGCGAGCTGGCCAGTGGATCTTACAGCGTAGCATCAGCCGATCTTACTTCGTTCCAATCATGAATGTAGTGCTCACATTGGAATTGCTGGATACAGGCCGGTTTGAATTCAGTCGCATTGACCGGCTCATGGAACGCGGTCGGTGGCTGAGGGGGAGAAAATCTCTCAGGCGGAGAAGCGAACGGAATACCCAGGAACTGGTTCACTGGCCCGAGTGCATTTGGTAACACTGTAGACTTGCCGATTAATCTTCCGGATTCCACCGTTGCTGTCGGTTCCTCAGGATCACTGGTGTAGTCTGCCAGAACTGAAGCCGAGCCAAAGGTCAGCAGACAGAAACGCAATACCCGTGCCACAGAAGGAGGAGACATCATGGAATCTGTATGGGAACCACAACATTTCAGGTACACCCACTCTTTATATATGCTGCAATTACTAGCGGTACAACGTACGTCTATTAACCGAGGCCAACCTGACCACATGTATAAGCTACACATTAGCTTACCTCCATGCAGGAGCCATGCGTCGTGCTGTGGGACATCTACAGATCCCTCCAAAGAAAAGCAATATTTGGTCTGCGCAGCCGAGGCATGTTGTACGTCTCCGCAACTAATATTTTTAAGGGCGTCATAGGCGTTCCTTGCATGCAGTCATGCAGACTATGGCGTACCGCGCCGGCGCTGAAGTCTCCTCGCTACTGTCATGCTAATGCTTCGGGAGATGCACAAAACAAGGGTCAACCAAGTCATTGGTGTACACAGCGATGTTGATTCGGCGCATGGATGCGTGGACGCGACGGCGACGGCTACGGATGGAAAAGAAGATCGGGACTAGGTTTAGGTATGGTGATGGCGTAAGTGTTGGGACGCGGGACGACGTTGCGGGGTGCGTCGCGCTAGCTGGTTGAAGTATACAACCATTTCCCAGAACACAATCTCACTATCGTACACCACAGCCAGACGCCCACATGACCAGCATGGCAGCAGTCTCATTACCCAAGCCATCCCGTGTATCCTTCAAATCTCTCCACTCATCTCTCACTCCTCCCCACCTATGGCCACGATAGTCTCCTGACTCCCTCCAAACCCATCATCGCCCTCGTCCCGCACATTCCCTATCTTAAACACCAAACTAGGTTCGCCGCGTAGATGCGGCAACCTACCCTTACAATTCACCAGCTGTACCGCCTCAACCACTTTATGCCCTGACTGCCTCTTACGATGAATCAGCAAGCGGGCGACACCCGCGCCATTCGGGGTCCCCAGCGGTGCCGCAACGGCATCTTCATTCTCATCAAGCCGCCACGTCTTATCCAGATAGTTACTCGTAGCAGGCAGCGCGAAAAGCGAAGAAGGAAAGGAGGGCGTCATTGATATGCCCTTCTTTTCCATAAGATGTTTGATGATGGTCAACGTGCCTGGATTCGCAATTCCTAATCGAATTCGTATTGTAGGTTAGCAAGCTCGTTTGTAACGCTGTTCCACTGCAGAAACGAAACATCAGACCAGTATTTCACGGCGGGAAGTACGCCTGCGTTCTTCCCGCCTTGTAGCCCGCGCCGCAGTGTGGCTTGTGTAGGGCATTCGTTGTCGATTGCGGCGATTAAGCCGCCGGATGCGTTGATCGAGGTGCTGAACGTTGCGTATGTGACGGGTGCGTAGTCGCCGTTTGCGTTTGTGCTGAAGTTGATATGGGAGTGCCCGATGGAGACGTTGTCTTTGGTATCGATACCAAGTGTCTGTCGCACGTCCGAGAGAAGAAGATGGTCGGTGAAGGTTTCGCTGTTAGGAGAGTAGCCCGATTGCTTGAGCGCGTCCATGGTGAGGAAGGGACTTTGCGTGGATGGTTGGGTCGGTTCGACCATGGTGCCGGCTTCGGAGTCTATTACAGATATTAGCTTCAGTAATTTGCTGCCTTTAAATACGACGATAACATAGGCGAGGTTGGTGGATTCGGTCATGGTTCTGGGGTTGGCTTTTGTGCGAGACGTGTTGGTATCATGAAGAGTATCTGTTCAAGGCGTTCAAGAGGTCTTTCTGTTGTTTTGAAGCAAGTAGATTGACTGTGAATCCCGCATTCACACTCTCTGGAGTCTGCTTCACCTGTTGAAGAATGCTCGGGTCGCTTCTCTCATTCACATGCACAACGCAGAATAGCAAACTTAGCCATTGGAACAAGCTAGCTGCTTGGGAAAGATAGAAGACTGACGTTTTTCATATTCTATTGTGGTGAAGCCGTTTTGGGAGTTAGAGTAGCATTCGCATCATACCGCTTCTGATTGTTGTACCATAAGCTGCCTTTCCTGTCCAACTTCATATCACCCAGACTTTACCATACAGTGAGCTTATTCTAGACATCCCCTTGTGCACAGCACTGCTCTGACATGGCATGAATTCTGTGGGCATGCTCTCATTGAATGCCTTCGCCGTATGTGCCTGAATTTTGCAAAAAAAAAAAGCGACCATTCATCCTCAGGAGCAATTCCAAAACGAATGCCGTGGAAGACTACTTAGACAGATACAATGATCATGGGAAGACGAGCAGGTAATGTCGGACATCAAGTACCTATGCTGCATGGTTTCATTATTCGTATATGATTACAGGACCTATAACACGGTGGACCATAATATGCCTTGAGTCTATACCATTCATGTTACATGTTCATTTGAGGGGCTGTGATACGCCACTTAATTATGGTATGCATCCTGTCAACACCAGAACGCCTTCGCTGCATCCTGTTAGAACCGGCCATTTCCGCAATGCCAGCAGTCTTGGAACAAACTATGCCGTCCCTGCCCTACCCAGCCTACCGCAAGAGCATCGAAAACAGAATGACGACGCAACGAAGAAAGAGCCTAGCGGTCACGTATCCAGTCTTTCAGACTAGCAATGCTTGATCGTCGTCTTCTCCGTGATCCACTTCCGTCCGTGCCGGATACATCGAAACTCCTCCTGCCACTGTCCACGCTTCTTCGACCCTTGCTTTCCGTGTCCAGAACGACGACCAAGACGGTGCAGTTATCGGCGCCCTTGACCTTGCCCTCTCTCCTCGTCAGTTCTTCAGCGATCTCTTTTGCTTCCTTGCCCTGCTGCCACCGCTCCACAGCCAAGCGTGTGACGTCTTCAGCTTCTTGTGCGCCGCCCACGCCGTCAGATGCCAAGAGGATGAGGGACTGGCCGTTCAAAGTGCGGACGGCAAAATGCGCTTTGTTGGAGACCAGATCATGTGTTGCTGTCTTTCCTGGTGCGAGGCCGGTTTCTACTCCGACGAGGTCAGATAGGTCGTGACCGGCGAGGCGATTGACGCGAGGCTTCTTGAAGTCCAGGTCACCCAGCGCACGCGACATACTCACGCCGCCAATACGCGCGATACCCGACCTGTAGTTGATTTCACCGCCTGCTTCTTCTACTCTCCTTTTCTCGAGCGGGCTGTCTGGCGAGTGCTCCACGCTCAGGGCTTCCACATTCCAGCCAGTTTGGCCGGTGCCTGAGTCGATCCTAGTTGGCGATTCTGGAGATAGTGACTGCGGGGATTGAGGCTCGTGGTCGGCAAAGTAGGCATGGCTGTCTCCTAGGTTTGCATGTACGAGTAGATTTTGCTTAGTGTCGAGGAGGGCTAGAGTGACTGTTGAGCCGCCATCGAGATCAGCACGATCTATGTCGCGGTCGATAGCGCGTAGAGCGCACTGGATTGCATGTTTGTATTCGGCAGCATTCGATGCCTTTGGGTTGGCAAAGTGCTGTTCTAGGTGGGAGTGCAAGTGCTCAGCCACATGGTTCACGACTTGCGTGCCGCCGCTAAATTCAACGCTTAGCCTCAACGCCACATGTACTTTTCAGTTTTGCCTTGCTTACTGGCCATCATAGACTGCGTAGAGAGCGAGCTCCTTTCGCGACTTCAACGAACCGGGAGGCAGTATGACATAACGGTCTTCCTGGTGTTCTCGGTCGCCGGAAATCTGTGGGGAAGTTAACGAAAGCCGTCGGGACAATCGGCACACTGGTGGGCGGAAACCATGCAAGGAACACAATACGCACCCTGCTGACGCCAACGTCAATGATGTTGACACTCATGATTACTCTTGGTGTGGGATTGCTTCTCGCGGGATGTTTTTCGTGGGATGAAGTAGGAAATGAGAGCGTTCACGTTTGTTTTTGCAAACAATTGCCAATCGTCATAGGCCAAGCATGCCGAGCATCTCCTACTGTGGCGATTTGCGCGGCGGGCCATACGCGACTTCACGGGCACGACGTCATCAGCTCACCCACCGGGCTGACCCTGATCTAAGAGAGGCCAATCAAGGGGTTGCCCGCGGCTGGAATTAATGGATTATGCACTCAACCTCTAGTGGCTAGATAATTATTGTACGCAAGCGTGCAGCTGTTGAGGGGTCTAGAGCGTGGGGTCGGTGGACGAAGGAAGGGTCCTGGTGGGGCACGTGATGCGTTCCTCTCCATACAAACCGGCCATGGACTCTAAAATATGTTTGACTGCCGTGCGATCTTTCAGTGGAAAGAGAGTGTTGCAAACGGCTTCATACCACCATTACGATGCGAGTCGATCTTTGATGGGGACATGCCTAGGTGATGTGGCAGCACCTGCCAACTCAGGCACGATGCGGTTAATGAAACGTGTGGGGATGTTGATCTCATGATGCGTTCTTTTCATGTTCATTGTCGATCCGCCGGCGCTTGGCTATAGACCGAACCTGCTTGTGAAGCTTGTCTCTATATACAAGAGGGTAAGAACCATCCAAGATAAATGCCTCGTTTGCACTGCCTCGCGGGTCGAGGCTATACGAGCAGAAGTCTTCCGACCACGCGACATATTCCTGCCCACCCCACTTACAAGAATGTAAATCGTCTCCATATTCGGCCCTGGTGCCTACCACTACGAGAAACTCAGACACAGGAGCGCGAAATAATCTTGGTGAGGGACCCTAGTAAAATACCTCACGGCTTGCGTAGGACACCACTGTCCCTCCACTCGTCTCTGAACTTTCTCCATATACCATCACCCTTAAAACCCCACAGCCTCTTCTCCTTTTGTAGCTTTGTCAGCACATTCCTCAGTGTACCCTCCTGCTTCTCGTCGCCCCCGTTGCGTCGGACTTCAGACAAGAGCTCTATGCATGCAATTTCCTTACTCATGCACGCAACGATTGTATCGATACATTCTTCCAGTGACATATCATAACCATCAGAGAGTTCGTGGAGACTTTCCAAGCTTCTCCGGTCATTCTTGAGATGTTCTCTCAAGGCCAGTGGCGTTGCTGGGGCTTCAACACCCTCCACTTTGACGCGGCATAACGGACACGTCCGGTGAGGATACTTGGCCTCGTCAATCTTTGGCGTAATCATCCATTGCTCTAGACAGGCCTTCCCGACGATATGACCGCAATGTTTGATTCGCACCGGGTAGTCCGCAAGAAGGTCTTGGATCGGAAACTCGAACAAGGCTGTGTAAGAGTTTTGGCAGATTGGGCAGCATCCAGCGTTGTCGTCGACCACTGACGTGCTGTTCGCAGTAGATGTGAGGAGCGACAAGGGTACCGCGCACGCGAAGTAGTCGACTGTGATCCAAACCGACCTCTCGACAACAGACTCGAGTGTATGAACTGCCTCAGCCTCCGCTTCTGCGTTAAGTTGCAGGCGCTCAGCACGTATCGCAGCACGTTCAGTAACGTCTTCTAGGTGTTCTGCGAGATTGAGATGGAACACAACCATGAACGCAGCTCGCAAGCGGTCAAACGATGATGTCAGCTTAGTGCTTGTGAGGGCCATGTACAGTCTCTCTTTCTCAGTCCAGTCATGCTGCTGGCCACCCGTCTGCTTCTCGACCGCAAACCTGAACATCCTCATCTCTTCTTCTCGTAGCATCACCTTATCTTGGAAGTCAAGCATACCGAGTAGCCAATCCCGCGCGGCTGCGGCCTCTGCGTTGAGTTCTTCGTCACTCTTGTTTTCGATGCGGGAGACAGATGACGAACGAGAGTGTTGAAGCTGTCCAAACTTGCGAAGATCCCTGGGTGTTATATAAAGAACGTCCTCGAGTCTGTCGTGGTCTTTCCCGAACTTGCGCATCTCTCGGAGGTTGCGTCTGTGCTGACGCACTTGCTGGTATACTGCAACATATAAGCAAACAGCCAGATTGAGGCCGAGAGACCTTTTGCAACTGGCCGATAGCATCTCTTGCGCGTACCTTCGGCGCTTGCAGGCGCATGGCCTCCCGGTATAATCCAGGCCTCGGACTGATCAGACATTGCAGCGCAAAGCTACGATGAGTTTCGGAATTTTGCCGCCCTGTAAGCAATGGTTGAGTGAACTAATGTAGAATCCAGGGGTTGCATTAGTGAGAAGGTGCTTGTTTGCTGGGACCAAAGGTATGGAAGCGAGTGGGGCGGCCCGTTTGCCCTCTTCACGTGATCTATATACACTACAAACAAAGTGTGAAGGTGCGATCAGTGCGCTCTTTCGGGACATAGCTGACGCAATGTTGTGTAATATTAGATGAGTTGTTGCATCAAGATCAGCACAAGACCAAGGGTGTGACAAGGGCAGGAGCGAAAAGATCTGATGTAGCGAGTTGCTCAGTTCAGATACGTCGATGGGCAGAACTCAAAAATACCATAAATTCAGAGCTTGACCTTGATACTCGAATTCCTGTACTTCGAAATAGCCAAGATGTGCGCCCTCAGTCCCCTGAACTTCAAAAGCTAAGACGATGACAGGTCATCGAGCCGTTCACTATAACGCATTTGAAAAATGATAGAATTGGGAAAGTGTTTCTTAGCAAGGTGGAGTGGTGTGGCTGTCCGGACCCGACATTGGAACATATAGCGACGGCTTTGAGTCGTCAGTGTCGGTCAGGATTAGGAATATCATGCATTGTAGCCTAAGTCCGATCACGAGATGGAGATGAGACAGTACTACCGATCGAAAGAGCCTGCTAGAGGATTTCAGTCGATGATTATACGAGAAGATCGGGTGCAGTGATGACACCAGTGGGTTTCTATATCCCTATACCATCCCGGTGCATAGGATAAGCGATCCGACCGGTAACCTAAGGATCGATGAGTCCATAGTGTACTTTGCCCATGATCTGTCATCTGTTCGAATTAAGCACCACCTCTTCAGGTGCTTGTCTGCTCTTCCAGCGTACAGCCAAGATATGGCTATGCTAAATAGGAATGCGAGTAACTTCGTGCGGTGGACGCTGTAGTCGAGACGGAGCGGTGTCAGGGTGAAGAAATCATATGCAGTATCACAGTGCCAAGTGATACGAGACCGGCCGACTGTAGGAGTCAGATGCTAGAGACGTCAAGTTGGTTGCATTTGGGTGCAAGGATGATGGTGCTGAGACGGAAAAAGGCTAGCGTTCGGAGCGGGCTTGGCAGCAGACGGGAAGAGCCGCAATTACTCTGGCATCACCGAGACGCGACAGGACATGGCACAAGTACCCCTCGATCACCTTTCCCCGCGCAACATGACCCGATAGCTCATTGATCTCTTCCTCTCTTCTCGAAAACACTTACAGTCTCTCACAATGGCGTCGGCCGTCTTCTTTCTCGACCTCAAGGGCAAGGTACGGCGGTCAGAGCCCCAGAGAGGCTGCGTATTAACAAGTGGATAGACCCTTTTGGCGCGCAACTACCGGGGAGACATTCCCATGTCAGCGGTTGAGAAGTTCCCAGTTCTGCTCAGCGAGGCCGAAGATGAGAGCTCCGCAGTCCCACCCTGCTTCTCCAGCGAAGGCATCAACTACCTCTACATCCGCCACAACAACCTCTACCTCCTCGCCCTCACCAAGCGAAACTCAAATGCCGCCGAGATCCTCCTGTTCCTGCATAAGGTGGTCGAGGTGTTTACAGAATACTTCAAGGAGCTCGAGGAGGAAAGTATCAGGGACAACTTTGTCGTCATCTACGAGCTGCTGGATGAGATGATGGACTTTGGCTACCCACAGACGACCGAGACCAAGATCTTGCAAGAGTATGGCTCTCCAGTGTATTGCTACATGTTTCCCCGCTTACATGACATCTGCGCAGGTACATCACACAGGAATCGCACAAGCTCGAAGTCCAGGCACGGCCGCCCATTGCAGTCACAAACGCCGTCAGTTGGCGAAGTGAAGGTATCCGATACCGCAAGAACGAAGTATTCCTCGATGTCGTCGAATCGCTCAACCTCCTCGTTTCCGCGACCGGCAGCGTGCTCCGATCTGAAATTCTGGGTGCCGTCAAGATGAAGTGCTACCTCTCGGGTATGCCTGAGCTACGGTTGGGGTTGAACGACAAGGCCATGTTCGAAACGACTGGAAGAGCCACACGAGGAAAGGCCGTCGAGATGGAGGACGTCAAATTCCACCAGTGCGTACGATTATCAAGGTTCGAAAACGACCGCACCATCAGCTTTATCCCACCTGACGGCGAATTCGAGTTGATGAGCTACCGATTGAACACACAAGTCAAGCCCCTGATCTGGGTCGAGTGCATAGTAGAGAGCCACTCAGGCAGCAGGATAGAGTACATGTTGAAGGTAGGCATTGTCGCTTCCCTGACGATCACGGCTGGCTAACACTCGATAGGCGCGAGCACAGTTTAAGCGACGAAGCACGGCGAACAACGTCCAGATTTCGATACCAGTCCCAGAAGACGCAGACACACCACGTTTCCGAACAAACATTGGTACCGTACACTATGCGCCTGAGACGTCCTCTATAGTGTGGAAGATTAAGCAGTTCGGAGGTGGCAAGGAGTTTCTCATGCGCGCCGAGCTTGGTCTTCCATCTGTGCGCGGCGACGACGAAAAGGGTGGTGGTATGATGGGAGGCTTCGGTGGTAGCATGGGTGGTGTCGGCGCTGGAAAGGCGAAGAGGCCTATTAACGTCAAGTTTGAAATCCCCTACTTTACCACCTCCGGTATCCAGGTACGGTATCTGAAGATTATCGAGCCAAAGGTAAGCGCGTGTGATGACCAAGTTCACAAATTGGCCGCTGACACTGACGCAGCTGCAATACCCCTCATTGCCATGGGTACGCTACATTACACAGTCTGGCGACATCGCCGTGCGATTACCGGATGTGAACTAGAAGATGGCCAGGCCGCTGGCGATGAACCTACCAATACGATAATGAGATACGCATTTCTTGCGCTATTCAACTTTGCATGCGTTATGACGGCAATTTGTGAAACGCCGAATGCGGTTCATGCGTTCTGCAGAAGCAATTGCTCGGATCATACCGAACATACCACCGCGCCGGCTTGCGCAACCCAACTTACATATACCAGGTTTTCCCCGCAATGGAAGTCGACACAACGTTTTGGATGCAATATGACAACGTCTCTGCACTTGATAAATTCCACATAATTGCAAGATTCTGGACGCAGTCAATTGTTTCACTTCACACAATCCATGCTTTGATCAAGAGCAAGCCCAATTCTCTTCCTGGTGATGAGAAAGCCAACGCGATGTAACAAATTTAGGCAACCTGTGAGACCACGAACGAGGACGCGTGTGCAAATGCCACGATTCGCAGTTGCTTGCTGTCATTCGGTGATGGTATGTATGGTCATGGTCAGCGTCGCATCGGTATATTTTACCCTCCGTCTTTCCCGACGGATCGGCAGCCGGCCTTTCTGCATCCGGCCTCCATTACCTACCTCTCGCAGTACTCAACTTTGGCATCATAACATTCACGATCCACGTACAGGAAAAAAAGCAGCGACCGTACGAATGCATTACGCAGGCACATGTGTACATCTGCTGGTGCAGTCTGGGGTAAGTACAACATTGACAACCGACATACGCAAGCATGGTAGTACCACAGCAAGTTACTCCGCGTTTTCTCCCCACTCTCATTCTCCGAAACACGCGTATTGCAAGCCACGCTTTCTCATTCGAGTCACAGGATCATTTTCTGATACCGTTTGTCCAATCATCGTTCTTGTTCCAAGCTCTCCCTATCCAATCAAGCACATTGTCAAGCTTTCGTGGCATAGTCTTGCAGTTCGTCCACTCCGCATCGGTAGATGCATAAGGCTGAGCACTTGCCCTGCATCATCACCATGCCAATAACATCTTGTTTCTTTTGTGGCCGGCAGACGGCCGAGACAGCATACGCACGTTTGGCACGCGTAAGCATGTAAGCATGTTGCTTGCGCAGTTCTGTAGCGATGCTCTCCCTTACGAGCTACTGTTTGAGCACTTGGGTGAAACTAAATCAGCTGAGCGCTCGCGGAACCCCTCCGGACACAGCCTTCTATGACGGATTCCAAGGTAAACTATGATGGCGTCGCGTGGATCTGCAGGCCGCGTATGTCGGGTTCGAAAGGGTATTTGAAGGGCTGGGGTGTCGCGTGTTTTGTAGTTACCTGAGTGTTTGTTTTACACACATGTGCCAGGCTGAGTACCGTTACACCGCACCACACCGAGCCGCGACATCACTCCAGCCCACGACGCTTCCATCCAGTACCTCAATCAAGGAAATCGATAGCCAAAAGGCGACATAACAGTCAAAACCCAAGATGAGATTCACACTCGCAACCCTATCATCAGCGCTCGTCGCCCCCATCATCGCACAAAGCACCACACCCGCCCCCACAACAGCTAGTGATTGGTACACAAACGGTCCACCATGGGCATCCGACGTATCAGGAAAATGGTCTTCAATCTACAGCTCGCTGCTCTCCGACGGAAAGATTCCTTCCACCCTGACAGCTGCGCCCTGGCCAACAGGTAGCTACGGGCCTGGCGGCGGACCCTGGGGAGGACCAGACGGCGACCATGGACCAGGAGGACCCGGTCGTCACTGGGGCGGTACGTTTGAACGAATTCCATATTCACATATCCGCATGCCCACCCATCCAACCCTTTCCATATTAACACATAAACCACAGGAACCGACGGCCCCGGTCCGTGGGGCACATCAAACTACGGGCCCTACAGCGACTGGTCCACACGCTCAGACTGGCGCGACGGCCCGTGGACGGCATGGTGGGACGGCAGTAAGTGTCCCGCGTCGGATTGGCCTGGTTGGACGGCGGGCCCGTGGAGTAGTTCACCGCCGTGGACGAGCTGGGCGGGTTGTACGGCTAGCACAACGGCGACGAGTGTTGTTACGACTACGATTAATGGGACGGCGGCTACGTCGACGGCGTATGGGTTGCAGGTTGCGGCGGCGAGTGCGGACGCGAGTACGAGTGGGGGGGATGGGGGTACGGGGGCGGGAGGGAGGGTGCAGGTTGGGTTTGGGGCTGTGATTGCGGGAGCGGTTTTGGGGCTTGCTGTTGTGTTGTGAGGGTGTAGGTGAGGTTTGGGATGGAAGGGGAGGGTTCTTTTAAGGTGCTGAGGTAGAGACCGGGTTTGATCAGTTAACGCCTTCGTTTCATACAATATGTGAACATGACGACCTTAAGACACGGATTCCAAGTTGTGAATTGAATCCAGATTGATTCTTTCTGTCTTACCAAACTCTCCTACAAAATACGATTCATCTTGGCCTTCCACCCCATTTTCTCGCCCCTCGCGTCCTCCCCTCCACTCCCCACACTAACCCCCTCATCCACAGTCGCATTTTCATCATAAATCTCATCCGGATACACAGCCCTCTCGATAAACGTCTCCGTGGGCGGCGCAACCACCATCTCCAATACGAGATATACAATCGTCGTAGCCGTAAACCCCAGCAACCAGCCAAAACTATACGGCCTCGCGCCGACGCCAGCATTGATAGCCGGATTGATAGATTGAATGAAGCCCGGCATATTAGGCGCCACGCCAACGAGAAAAGCAACGATGGCGCGCCAGTTACAGCCGCTCGTGTACCGGTATATACCGTGGTACTGGTACAGAGCCAAGGTGTCGTATTTGCCTCGATGCACGACCCAGAAGTCCATGACCATGATTGCGGCAATGGGGCCGAGGAAAATGGCATATGCAGCCATAAAGTTCAGAAAGCTACCTGCGCTGGCGAGAATCTTCCAGGGGACGAGCGCCCAGCAGAGGACTGCGCAGAGCAGCTGGCCGCGACGGATATTGATGTATTGCGGGAAGAGGGCGGTGAGGTCGTTGGCTGCTGAGAGGGAATTCGCGGAGATGTTAACGCCGAGGGCGGCGAGGGCGAAACTAAAGGCTGCGAAGAAGCGGCAGGCGCGGTTGTCCCAGTGGGAGATGAGCGCCATGGGATCCCAGTTTATCTCGCCGTATTGGACGGCGCCCGCGGAGGTGGCGGCGACGCCGATGAAGGCGATGAAGGTGAAGACGATGGGGAGGAAGGGGACGTAGATGCATTGCCATTTTACGGAGACGCGGGAGTAGCGCGAGAAGTCGGACTATTTTCCATCATAGTTAGTCGGTTTTCCACACTGTAGAATGGGAGGATGGATGACATACCTGGTTAACAGAAAGCGTAGCATAATTGCCAATCACCGACGTCAAACTCGACAGGAAACCCCACGAATACGCACTCCCTTTTAACGTGGCTGTCTGATTCCACATGTCGCCTCCACCGCCCGTGGACACAAACGCCCAGATGAGAATGGCAATCCACGCAATGGGCACAATGATGCTCTTGGCCATGAACAGCCACCGCAGCTGATTTGGATGCATAACCAAAAACGGGATACTGCCGAGCCAAAACAGAAAGAAACTAATCATCGTCGCCGTATCGATGCCCTGGCTCTCTGGAATCCCATTCTTGAGCGTGAGAAAAGACGGCCAGATGGCGCCTAGCATGACGCGCACGGCGTTTGCGCCGTTCATGTTTTGGATTGCAAACCAGAAGACAGCGAGCACGGCGCGCGAGATGATGGCTAGGTACGAGCCCCAGAAACCCCAGGATGCGCGTGCGATTACGGGGAAGGGGACGTGGTGGAGGACGCCGATTGCGCCGTTTAAAGCGATGACGAAGGAGATTATGAAGAAGGCAAGGGCGACTATGCCGAGGGATTCGCGCCATGTTAGACCTGGGGGATGGTGTTAGAGTGATAGGTTGGGGGTTGGTAGGGAGGATGAGGTACCGATGGCGATGATGCTGGATGCGAATTGCCATGTTGCTGCGCTATGTGGTTGTTAGACTCATGACTATCACTATGGTTTTGAGGTTTCGTTACTTGAAGGCATCGGAGATCCAGTAAGAGATGAAGCTCGTCACACCCCACTTTCGAGCATGTCTGGGGACGGGGTCAAGATCTCGGTTTGTCCTGTTGTAACCAGATATCAGCATTGATTCTTATGAATCTAAATTTACGTTATCCTGTAACTCACCATCGTGCATTGCCCTCTGCAAAAGCACTACTAGGCTGCTCAACTTTGATCGTCCAATGCGGCTTCTCAATCAACGGCATCGTGACCTTTGTAATTGTCAAAGGTGGGGTGGAATTGGGAAACCGTCTACACGTCGCCGCGCGAAACAACGGATACCCGCACCTCTTTATCCTATCCTCGGTAGCGCGCAACAGCGCGAAAGTGCAGATCTCCGAACGTTTTACTGTTACGTCTACATGTACGAGCTCAAGTGTGATAAGATAAGCGCGACAAGTATCGCCGGGGTCCAGCTCCCTGTACCAAGAACCAAGTTCCGACCTAGGCATAGGCTGGTGGACGCCATGAGTACTCTTCAATCGTTCTTGTGCAAGCCATCACCGTCTGGTACCAGTAACGATGCAAGCTATGGTTGTTAGCGGCTGAACCCACGGTCTCGGTCCTTGGGGAAGCGCGACGGTGTTGACATGGCGCAGACTGTTCATTCGACCGTCGTGCAGCTGCAGATAAGCAACCCTAGTCCGTCGGGCTCTAGCGAGGGCACCGTTCGGTGGCGTTTCGGCGGATATTACCCCAGAGAGACGATCCCCACACGAGCTGATAGCTACCGCGTCTGCTCTGAGATGCAGATTAAATCGAATCCCTATCTGCGATCTCATGCATAACGGCACCTGTCTGCGTGAAGCGGTCGACAGCTGGAGAATATCACGTGGTGTCGGCAGATGTAAGCGGGCCAAAGCCGATAAACTGCAAAAACAACTCTGGTGCCCGGTTAGTGGCCTGTCGACACGATTTCAAGACTGCATAGGCGGTTCCTCGGCTTATAGAGGCGGCCTTACTTTCATTGTCAAAGCACCGCTTGAAAGAACTTGCCAACTCGATTCAGTGTCATGGGCTAGAGTATCTACAGATAGGCTAAAGTGTGATCATCTCGAATAGTCGCATTTATACCAAGCGAAGCCTGACCACCAGCGACTGATGACCCATTGACGACAAGCTCGCCAACAGTCTGCTCATCCGTAGTCTTGTGATGTGGCGTGTCCTTGACCTTGATCTCGACGCAACTCAGCGGCACACCAAAGTGGCTGTGCTTATTCGATGGCGTCTCTCCCCTTCTGTAATCATAAATGTTTGTTTGGGCTACAGCTCCAGCTACCTTTGCAGTGGTCAGAGCATAGACAACACGAGCCTTGGTATAGATGCGAAGGTCTGAAAGGTCCTCGGAGCTCAGTGGGGGGGTGTTCAAGCCTTGTCGCTCGGATACAAACATCAAGCGCAGTTTTCCGGGAGTAGTACCAATGTCTGCTCTCACTGGGGCGTTCAGTTTGGTGAGGACGTTGTCGGTGGGTAGGCGGCCGGCAGTCAGCATTCGAGTCTCCAAGTAGTGGGCCAGTTTCTGTGGGCCTCCCGTGACCGAAGTCTTAGTGGTATTGTGGAGCTTCGCGGCCGTCTCGGCAGAGACGACGGTAACAGTGGGGGCGATGGAGCGAGTGGCTAGGGTCAGATCTACACCTGGGCCAGCCACAGATTGGATGATGACTGTGGCGTGGGAGAACAGGGCTGCAAGGGTCAAGCACAAGCAGTAAGAGTGTGTAAAGGCGTCGGCGGGGAGGAAGGTATCCGATGGATTGAGACGGTGTACGGCTGGTAGGGAGGTGATAAGGGCGCCAACGGCAGCAGTGAGGTTCTGTTATGGTTAGTCATCGTGGGGTCAATATTCTGCCAGTACAAACCTGTTGCGTGAACTCGACAATCTCAGCCGGCTTTCCTGTAGCCTCTTGCCAGAGAAAAACAACACCGGGAGGCTTCTCAGAGGTCGAAGGAAGAGCGGCAGCACCGTTCTTTTGTTCCTGGACAAGCTCATGCCAGACAGCGACATCAATCTTTCCGCCAATACCCTCGGGCACCTCGCTCCAGTCCATGTGCCTACTCGTCTTCTCCACGGTCCAGATGATGGAACGAAGAGCGGGTGCACCTTGGCTGACTTCGGCGAGGGAAAGAGACCCAGCCTCAGCAATGAGTGCGTCGGCCCCAGTCTGGACCAGAAGTTCGACGAGAGTCTGCTGCGGCTGGTTGTACGGGATAAGGATGGGCGTGAAGCCATAGAAGGCGCCAGCGAACAGTGTACCGAGGAATTCGAGACTGTTGGGCAGGTATACAGCAACCCGCTTTGCGCTGCGATCCTGCAGATGCTTTCCGATGATGGCAATCTCCTTGGTGACGTCCTCAACCTTGTGCTCGGTGACACCTTCCTTGCCGAAAACGGTCATGATGTTTGCGGTGCCGCTGGACTTGGCGCCCTTTTCGAGAGGAATCTCGCCCGTAACTCGTCGCCAGATATCGCGAAGGTCGCCATCTTTGCCAGCAGAGTACATGGGAGCGCCTGGGGGTCTTACGGCAAGACCGGTACGAAGGGGATAGCCATGGGGAGTTTCGGGAGACCTGAAGACGGCAGATTCACCCGGTTGCCTCACGTATGAAGCTTGCGCCTGTCTGGCCAGCAACAGCGGGTGCGTGTCGGCGTCGGCGCTGTCGTAGATGATGAAGCCTAGGAAGCCGACGAGGCCAAAGGCAATGAGAGTGGTGTAGACGTTCCAGCCGGTGAGGAGGTCGGAGATGGCCCCGTCGATCTGTTCGAGAAGTCCAGCCATGTTGAGAGTCGCATGGAGAAAGTGAAACTACAAATACGGCGCAAGTTGGAGGTTTGGACTGACAGCCGCGGGATGACGCGGGGTGAGAGGGCTTTGGCTAGCGAGAGGACCCCTGTCGAGGCTAAAGCGGCCGTTCTCCGATAGCCCTTGGCAAAACATGGTTGCCGTACAACGCTCACTGCATCGCTCACAACCACACCGACGACGACTTTGGCCATAATGTCACTGTAGTCGCGCGTTTTTTCCCCCGAGTGACGAAATACTAACTACTAACCCAACAGCAACAGTGCAGTGTAGTGCGCGACATTGGCGTTGCATACTTTTGCGACACTGCGAACCAAACAAACAACCATTTCAAAGCTTCAAGTGCTGTCCGCCATGTCACTCACAAAGAACGCGCAGTCGGCGACACCTCCAATGCCCACTACGCCATCCGCGCAGACCCAACAACAGTACACCCCCAACGGCTCATGGAGACATCCAAAGTTTGACGAGATTGCGCGTCGCCAGTACGCTACCACCTTTGACGAGCGCAATGTCCGAGCGATCGTGCTCAACTCTAGCTTTCTGTTTCTCTCCGTTTACGGGAACAGTGTTACAGAAAAGGTCAAGGTACTGGAGTACGCAGCGTAAGTTTGACCCTCTCCCACCAGGTAATGCAAGTACTAACGTCATGTCAGGACCCCGATAAACGCCGTCGTAAAAGCTGTACCCTTCAGTGCATGGGCCATACTGCTCGTCCGCATCGTCTTTGTTGCCAACATTGTCATCGCCTTCCTCCCCCTCGTCCGCCGCTACTACCCCGACGACATTGCCGACATTCCTCTCACACCCTCCCAACGCGCTTCCATGGGCCTGAAAGCTGGTGTGCATGCGCCGCTGACACCCGGCTCTGCCTTTGCATCTCCAAACTACGTTACTCCCCCGCGCTACCAGCGCTCCACACCGCGTAGCAATAGCTTCAGCAACCAGGACTATGGCTCAGGGTCGCCCATGAATGGCAGCCCCCGACCGAACCTCGGAAGATCGACTTCGAACTCTCCCTTTTCCTCGAGTCTCAATGGGTCAGCGACGAAGCGGTTAAGCTACGGAAGTTCGATGAGTAGCAGTTTGTTCAGCGACAGCTCCAGCAGCGCAACCCCCGGTACACCCACACCATCGACGGGCAAGGCGAGCGTGGGGTTGAACAACAAGTGGCTCTACGAGAAGCGAAGGGATAGCCCCAAGAGCAATATGTTCATGTGAGGGATAATATTGTCAAGTGGAGTGGAGTATACAGGGATGCGTGGGGCGAAACAACGCTTTATACCCAGATATATCGCGCAGGCGTTTTTGATTTGTTTCTCGTAGCATAGCTTTGGCTAGCAGTGTGTACCATGCAAAGAGTGGAAATCTTTCATACCCAGACGCCTTGATGCACTCGTACAAGTTTCCCCACTGCGTGCAATGAAGCCTCGCGTATATATATATATATACAAGTAGTCATTTCATATCCCTCTCTCCCCTGCCTCTAGGCTCCATACACATCCTCCCTCAAGCCTCAAGCCCTCACGAAAACCGATCCCCTTTGCGACTCCGATACACATCACTAGCCTCATACTTGCTCTTCTCGCCGACCCTCTGGCCCTCATCCGCAGGCGCATGTCTCGTGGGCGCCGGATCCTGATTCGCCTGCATACTGGGATTGGCTTCTCCCGTCACGCTCGGCGCGCTCTGTGTGCTTCCCGGGCGCGCCGTCGGGTTCAGCGGCGTCGTAGGCGGCGGTTGAGACGTCTCCAGGCCTTGTTCTAGCGCGTAGATGCGCGCGCGCTTTTGGCGGTCCTGTTCGGCTTTTTGCGCTCGGTCCGCGTTTATGCTGCGTTTGGCGAAGAAGTAGGCGCCGCCGCCGGCGACGATGAGGGTTGCCCAGCCGTAACTATTCTAGGAGTTAATTATGTTACTTTGGTGAGGGTAGGTGTGGCATGAGGAGTGCATGGGTTTATGAGGATAGCTGTGTATATGTGGGCGTGGGTGTGGGAGTATATGAAAGTGTGACGTACTATACTGATTTGACCTTTTGCCCATGTCAGTACTTATTCATTATTGCTGGAAACGTAGTGATGCTTACCGTGTTCATTTTGTGAGGCCAATCGCTTCTTCGGAAATGCGAATTGAGGTGTTGAGGAGCTTTGGTGGCGCTTTGCGACAGCTCACAAGTTTTCTGGGCGATGGATTGGAGATGGGGTCGAAAGTGGTCTGATTGTGTCGGCGTTTAGCGGCGTTTTGCGGGGGTGACGCAGTTCAGCCTCGCCCTCTAAATACTCCTGCTGCAATCATTCCCATTTTCATCTTCATGCGCGGCGACATACAGTAATACGTTTTTTCGACATCTATGCTTTTCATCTTGGAGCTTTCTGGTGTCTGATACTCTTCAAACTTGACTCAGCCCTGTTCAGGCACCAGTATGCTATCTTTCCTGCACAGCCTTGCGCCTTTTTCAGGTGGGATAGAAGCCACCTCGCCCTCAACAGCAAGCCAATGAAGACACGCCGACTTACGCACCTGCCTACATCAGCTATCATGTTATTGACTCACCCAGCCACACTACTCCTGCCTGAGATCTTTGTGTCAGACCAACCTAGAATCCAACAGTGTGGCACAGTTTGATGTGTCTAAAGAGCAACCGACCGCTATCTACAAAAAAATGTATTGTTTACGGAAATTTCAGCATTGAAAGCTAAAGCTATAGCATGGATCGCGTCAGATTTCGCTTACTAGATCTTCCCTTGGAACTGGTTCGACTCATCCTCCGCCATGCCATTGCAGTCCGAGGCATTGAACGCGGCGTCAGATTGAGACTCGTGAACCGTAGGCCCATCCGATTCTCATGCGTTGAGGAGCATTTTTCAACCCCATCTCTAACACCTCTAAGGCTTGTTCTCGGAGCAGATACCCAAGCTAATATGCATTCACGGCATGATTCCGGGCTCAGACATCCTTGGGCTTCAAAGATCAAAATTCTTCACCATCTCTTACATGGTTCCTCGCATCATGGACGATTCCGATCAAGGAGAGCCTGTCCGAATCTGTATTCGCAAGGTTGCTGAACGACTGGCTCCTAAGGCCTCAGACGTTCGTCACTACGTTACTTCTCTGGTTACCTTGGTAGTAGAACGACAGGACTACGAACCCATCCTCGTTCGCATTCAACCCTGGAAAACCCCTACAAAAGAACAATTCGAGGAACACGTCCAGGCCGCGGCCGTCTACATGGATCACGTCTTGGATGTGGAAAAATGGGGAGCGCCCCGCACGACTTCTTCCCTTTTCGGCTCATGCCCTGCCTTGGCCGCCAGATTTGGGTCCAGAGAGATGATTGAACTCTATCTGGCGGGGCAAATCACCGCAAATCGATGTGAAATGTTACCGCATGCTTCACGCGAAGGCAGGGTGGACATGGTCCGACTCATCTTCAACTACGCCGCTGAGACCGTCCCATGGCGGTTTTCCCGCGACAAGCGCATCAAGATTGAGCACGCAGCCTTGATGCGAGCATTGAAGACTCCGAGTCCCGAGATTTGGGAGTTCCTCATGGAGGTGCACAAAAAGTACCAGGTAGCTCCTCGACGCGCGCAAGAAAACAGAGTGTTTGTGTACTGCTGCAAAAATAACTGGGTTGCCATGGCTCGTCATCTTGCTCCGCGGCCAGCAAACACCTCGAACCGGTCCTTGGGGTACGCAGCGGACCGCATTGATGATGCAACTCTTTGTGGCCACACCGAGATTTTGCAAGTGCTGTTCGAACGGCGCCCCAGCAAGATTTGCAATCGCTGGATGAAGCAAGTAGCGTCTTCAGGTAACCTGGAATCGATGCGTTTGCTGCTGTCCCATGACAAGACTAGAACGCCGGGAGCTGTAGTTGCAGCAGCTCGGAGAGGTCATAAAGATGTCGTGGAGCTGCTGCTAAAGAATGGTGGTAACGCAAATGAAGACTACAGGGGAAAACCTGCTATTGTCTATGCAATACTGCAGGAGCACAAGAGGATGTTTGAGAGCTTAATGGCGCATGGTGCTGTTCTTCCCAAAGGGACAATGCGGGAAGACGTCTTGAATACATACAGGCCCTCAGGCCCAGATTCCGTACTGGCCCCATTTCTACAAGTTCTCCAGAACTCGCAGAGCTTGGCCGATGTAAGTAGCCCCTGAAGTAATGAATCGTCTCAACATCGAACGAAAGATTCTGACCTCCTTTACCTTATCGCAGGTAGAATGGCAAAAGGCTTTGCTGTACGACTATTGAGAGCACAACAGGCTGATTTCCATGCACTTTTGCCGAGGCCTGTGGCGGTGTTCCTGCTCCAACGGACGGCCCCACCAGTATGTAACGGGAGGGACCCGCTTTCCACGGCGCCTGATCTCAAAACACCAGCGCCCCGAGGCCGTCCGAACCTCGTGGAGCCACAATTCGTTGCCTGCTTAACAAACGTCTGTGCATCGTTTCCGGCACATATCCAGGACGTTGGATATCGGCTGTACCAAGCTGTCGTGTTTCGTGGTGGCATGCTACAAGTCGATTCGAAACTTGACTCTTCGGTCATCGAAACCCCATACGCCTCATCGTTAGCGTGCTACCGCAGAACACAATGAACGATACTGGTTCGGCGGGCGCTAATTCACGGAGAGCATGATGGTATACAGGTTCTCGAAGTTTGAAGCTGGTGGAGTTGCTTCACCACAGCGCTTGTATGTCCATGACAGGCTAGGTAGTCCCGTCGCGAATGCGCTACAAGCTCTCGCGAGGTTTGCTGACGCTTGCTTAATCCTGTCTTGGCAACCTCCCGGACTCCACTTGTTTTGTTGCCAAGCCTTTACTGAGGCGCCAAGGGCAGCACACGCATATACACGACCCTTGACCTATACCGAAGCACGTCTCATGGACGTGGAGACTATCATGGGTGTCTCGAGTAAGTCGCTTCACAAACACGACGGTCTTGCCTGTCATGCTTTGCAGTATATAGTGAACCGTGATTTCCACTGTTGTCAATCCATCTACATCAACGGTCAACAACTTCACTTCTCAGTAGCTCGACGCTAATTCTCTCTTTACTCCCTTTTTGCATTCTATTCTTAGCGCTGAGCGCTAGCTTTACTACTCCTTCTATCATTATGTATTACTTTGCTACTACCCTTGCGCTCGCCGCTCTCTTCACCACTGTGCACTCGCACGCTGCCATCCTGGCGGCAGTTGGCGACTCTGGTGAAAGCCAAGGTTTCTTGGTCGATCCTGAACTTGCCCGGAACTGCACCACCATCTCTCCCTGCCAGCAAGATGCCACTATTATCCGCGACGAGGAGATTAGCCAAAACATCGTCAACGCATGCGGAAGGACCGAGATCGCCGGCAACATCGACATTGGTGAGCAAACCGAGAATGAGCTCGCAGCTGGTCGCATGGCCCAGGTCTCGTCTGGATCTATGCTGGCGGTCACCATCCACCAGGTCAACGCCGATGGTGCTGGTCCTTTCGAGTGCGACATGGACGAGACTAGTAACGCTGTTACCACCTTCACCCCACTGAAGGTGTCAAACAACATCCCCGGTTCCTTTGGCCTCTCGCAAGCAAAGGAGAAGGATTTTGTCATCAACGTCCAAATGCCTGATAACTTCAACTGCCTCGGCGCCTCCACTGGAAACATCTGCACCGTTCGTTGCCGCAACAACGCCATCGCCGGTCCCTTTGGTGGATGCTTTGCCGTCCAGCAGACCGATGGTACTGGTCGTACAAACAAGAGCGCATCTGGTAAGTCAACATATTCACTTTCTTTTTTCTCAACTCCTTAGTACCCAACTCTTCCCCATCATGTACGCATAACTCACTGCGACTTAGCCGTCGACACTGCCCAGACACTCGAGGGTATCTCAGCCCAGATTCTGCAAAATCAAAAGGATCTCCCTGCTGCTATTGCGGCGAACCAGGCTGCTGGTGCTGCAGGCGGGAATGAGGGTGCTAGTGCCATCTCCGGTGCGTTTTGATTTCTTCTACACGTTCACATGAAGACATGTGGATTCTTTGCTAACGCGCACGATAGCTCTTATTCCTGCTGCGACTCAGGCTCCTGATGCTGGCAACGGCAATGGAAATGGAAATGGTAACCAGAACAACGGCGGCAACAATGGCAACAACGGCAACCAGAACAATGAAAACGGAAACGGAAACGGCAAACAAGGCCAAGGTCAAGGTCAGGGCCAGAACCAACAAGCCCAGCAAGGACAAGATCAAGGCCAAGCCCAGCAAGGACAAAACCAGGGCCAAGGTGGCCGCGGTCAAGGCAACGGCTTCGGGGGCTTCGGCTTCGGCAACCGCGGCGGCAACAGGCTCAGGCGCTTCAGCTCCAAGTTTCTCAGCTAGAAAGCTTGTTGTGAGGGGAAAATTTGGCGTGAAAGCTCGAGAAACAAAGGCTGGTCCGATTTTTACCATTATTATACAATGTATATACCCTTTAGTTATATAGCGGAGAGGCAGTGATGAGAGATCCAAGGGGAAGGAGAGGAGAGAAGTGAAGTGAATGTATATGTTTGCCTCTTCAATTATGCGGGATTGATGTGATGTTGAGGTCTTGCTCTTGCTCGATGGTACAGACTGATGAAGGGGGTGGTAATCGGATACCTCGTTTCCATCGCATTCTCCCACTGGGCATCTTCACTCGTACATAGCATCCCTCTCTTCTTACTACGCAAGACCGAACCGCACATCCAGCTCCCTGATTGTCTTATCCCGCACTTCCTTGCCCGGCCACCCGTCGCTAGGCAACCTAACCATCTTATCCCCCCTCAACTGCGTCGGCAGCGGCAGACTCGCCCCCGTCTCCCCATCTGCAAAGCCATACAAGACGAAATCCAGATAATGCTGTTGCACATTGAGTCCGCGTCTAACACCCTCCATAACAATCATATCAACCGCATGCACCATCTTCGCGCCATCACTCTGCCAGCCCTCCCTAGCCAAGACGCCCCATTCCGCCTCAGCGACGCCATTATCCAGCTCATCGTCCAGCCAAGGATGCGTATCCGTGTCTAGGTCTTCACTCAGCACCGTCCTCACCAACATATCCGTCGCAGCATCATAATCCATCTTGCACCGTTCCCCCAGCACTTTCCACAGCGTGCTCAGACTCTTCTGGCCCAGCAGCAGCGGCCCCAACTGCGCGGCCCCATCCCCCAACACGGGGTCTGAAAACCGCATATCGATTTTCACGAAGAAAAGCTGGATAAGCACTACATCAGCATCCGTCCAGATATCTGCGTTGCGTAGAAAAGATTCCCGCAGCCTCGTCGTGGACATCTCCATCAGACTCCAGAATTTCATCAGCGCGGCTTCGCAGCCAGCGGGGACGCGGTGCCCTTCTACAGCCAACATGGTCAGGATACTGCGGACGACGTTTTGCCGCCAGAGTATCATGCCGATCCACCGAAATCCCGGTACGTCGCGCGCGAGCCACGCCCGCCCATCCATGGGCCGGAGCATGGGATCGGAGATGCAGAGGTGTGGGTAGAGCACCCAGCTGAAGATGTGGCCAGCGAGCGGGGCGTGGTGGCGCGCGTAGTCGTGGATTAAGGAGACGCTGTATTTGTTTAGCCGGTAGTGGAATTCTTTGTCGATGGCGTACAGGGCGGTGATGGTGGCGTAGGGGAGCCGCAGTGCGAATTGGAAGAAGAGGTTTTGGTGGCGCAGGAGCGCTTTGTAGATGTTGAAGGAAGGCTTTGGCGCGCTCGAGGTTGTTTGGGCTTGCGTTTGGGTGAGGGGGATATCTGGGCCCCATAGTGAGGCGGCGATGTTGTGGCGCCGGTGGTGGTGGCGCCGGAGGATGCGGGGTGTGGTCTCTGTAGTGGGAGGGGAGGTTGGAATGTTTGATGGGGTTTCTTCTGCTGTCCGCTTGTTGGTGACTTTTGCGCTCGGTGGATCAATCTCCATCGTGTTTGGATGCCTCGGTGCGGTGCGGTGGGGAGGGAGAAGTCAGCGATCAGGCAGCGGTTTCACTTGAGCTGGACTTTGTGGGTTGGACTTTTAGTTTCTGGGTTGGTCGACGCATGGAGGTTGTTGTTATCGTTACATGCAAACAGTGATACCTTTACTAGGCGCCAGGCTGTCAGACCACGCCCGTGCTCCGCGGGGTGAAGGTGAAGGCATGAACAGATGAGTTTAGAGATTTTCAGAGGAAAATTCTTCCAAGCTGGGCTATTGAGAAAAGGATAATAATGAGATTGATGAGTATTTTCAAGACGCTCGTTTCCATGCTACACTCGTTTGACTTGTATACAAATTCATACCGAGAACACGGGAGCTGATAGAAGAGAACAATGAATCACAATCGACCTGCTGGATAAAGGCTTCTCTAGCAAGTATTGAGCGGTTCAAAACGTCGAAGAAATTCATGGTAATTCTCATGAGTGAATGATTGAAGTCGCGGGTGGATTCACGGCGCGTCGACGTCATTGGTCCATGCGCCCTGCAACCCCGCGGTTGCTCCCCATCGCTCATCCCTGCATAAATCTGATAGCGCAACTAAATTCGCGTTTCCAATCAGGCTCCCACTTACAACAACTACACTAACACACCTCAACACCAGGACGACAAAGCGCAACCATGGCGTCGGGCTTGCTAAACAGCGCGCAATCCGCGCTTCCCAATGAACTTGCGCTTCTCGTAATCGACCATCTCGAAGGCGACAACAAAACACTATGCTCTCTCGCCCGCACATGTCGCAGCATGCAGCATCTTGCCGAGGAACGACTCTACAAGACGGTTGAATTACTCTCCGTAAAGAACCTTCATGCCATCATCGCCGCTTTTACTCTGCGTCGCGAACGCGTGCGCGCCGTACAGACACTTAAGATTCTCTACCAATACAAGCCGGGGGATTTAAAGGATACCGACGAGTTGAGGGCTACGTTCAATGAATGCGTGGCCGATATGGTCAGCTTGAGACATTGGCATATTGAGAGTCCATACGACAATTTCCACTGGGAGGGAGCGGGCGGCGAGGCTTGGGTTGAGGGTGATATGCAGCGCTTCCGACGCGCCATAGACACTGCATGCGCCCAGGGTCCCATGGAGGCAGAGAAGATCATGGCAGAGCGAAGGCTGGGGAGAGATGTTGAGCGGACCGTCGGCCTGGCGCTATTAGAGCGCTTGACCATTCATTCCCACGGCACTTCGACCGACTTTTGGGAGCTCAATGGCTTCCACTGTCTTTTCCAACACCCCACGCTTCGTCACCTGCACGTATCGTGTGTTGCATTTCCTGTCGGAGAGATTCCAGAACTCTCCTCGCATATTGGCAAGACTCCCCTGACGAGCTTGTACTTTGACGAGTGCGAACTCCAACCCAGGAGTCTTCTTAGTATCCTGCGCACACCGGCACGGCTAAAGTCGCTGACACTTGGCGAGAACGTCTTCAACATACACCGTTCACGCGGTCCCAAGCCGATTCTTTCCAAGGACGCATGCGCGTCGCTGAAAGCTCTCTCGGTCGTCGCCCACTCACTGGAAAGCCTCACACATCTCGATCCCGGATGGAATCTGGACACGAGCCCACAGGTTCTTCGGAGCATTCGCCCCCCTGGCGACGGGATGCGCAACTTCCATGCCCTCAAATACATCGAGTGCGATACGAGTTCCTTCTTGCATCAGGCCATTGTAATGAACCGCGATCTTGCCCCGCCTAGACTTGAAACGCTCCGAGTTCGCCGCCACTGGGATGTTCCTGTTGACTTTTGGGATCACCCACCGGACTTTGACCACTACGCGGCACTTCCATCCCTCAATACTCTTGAGCTGGTGCAGTCTACCCATCCTTGGTAAGTTTCATAAATTCCATTTGCTTGATTGGAGCAGAGTCCTGCTTGTGACTATGCTGACAGCTTCATCATGTGTAGGCTTGACTTGTCCGATCCAGACTATATATGCGAACCCGAAGCTCTCCGAAATCGCCACGCAAAAGCATACAGATTATTCAAAGCTGGCGTCAATCTTAAGATGTTCATCGAGCTACACAAGAGTTCCGGTTTGATACCGCCTTATCTTCACAACGAACGACCTCCGCTTCTTCATTGCGCGTACGATGCGAGTGTGGTGGGATTTCATCGACACATAGATGACAGTAGAGATGGGCAATCCGTATCGGCCACCACGAGCACGAATGAAGCTCCTCCAGAAACTGATGAGCTGGGGGATAGCGACATCAACAGGTTGACAGCTGAGACGCGTCGTGGTATTCACCTTTTGAGGCACAAGTTTGTGCGCCCCGGTCGCCGACTCCCGTTCATGGACTTGTTCGATACCGATGACGAGGATGGTGAGTTGGACGACAGCGATGAGTTTGAGGTGGATGACCTTGACGAAGACGACGACATGGAGCTAGATCTTGAGCTTGATGAAGAGGATGGCTTCATGGACGAGGAAGGGGGTATGCAGTTTTTCGAGCACAACGGAGAGTTTTATGTTACCATGTACGAAACAGCGAGCGAAGACGGAGATGAAGACGAAGAGGAGGACGATGTTGAGGAGATGCATGACGCAGTGGAGACGCAGCAGGCTCTCAATGACGAGCTTGACTGAGAAGGCATATGGGTGATTGCGGTCGTTGTTTTGGGTCTTGCGATCATGTATCATTAGATTGTAGGTTTGGTTAGAAGGCGGGTCGTTTGTATGTCATGCGTTACTAACGCAAATGTATTAAATCCAACCCTCATACCCCACTGCACATCTACAGTGATATTCACCTCTTCTAAATGTCACATAGACATGCCCAGTTCCCAAATGTCTACAAGATGATCCCAAGATAACAACGCCGGATATGTGTAACGAAAAGAAAATAGCCTACACAACCACATCAGCAACACACCCCCAACAAGTCTGTAGATTCAACCTGCCTAAACTCACCAAAATAGTCCAAACACTTATCGCGCACACCCTAAAGTCTGCGACGAACAATACGCATTCTGCCTATCCCCTTCGTATTAGTATCCATCCATCCACCCACAGGGAGATCCGATTCCAAACTTACCTCCTAAACTCCCTTCCATCCGCCCTCGCCCCCGCCCTCGCCCTCCTCGTCTCCAACAACGGCGGCACAAAAGGTAGCGCAAGCGCAGAAACAACATAGCCCGTTGCGAGCGACGCTTTGAGCCGATAGTGGGGATCGCGGCTACGGGTATGCTGGGGGAGGTGCTGGGTTGAGTAGCGGCGGAGGGTGGGGAGGATGCGTGTTGAGAGTGCCATTTTTGTGGATTTGGTTCGGTTTGGCTGGGAGGATAGCTAGGGGGGGTTTTTTTGAGGGGGGCAAGAGCGCGGTGGTGGGCGATGGTTTATAGTTGCGAGGTCGGTTGGTTGGTCGTCTTACTTGCTCGTGGAGAATGGTGATGTGGGGCCGATTCGGGATATGTGGTCGCGAGGTTGGTGAGACGCAGTTAGTAGGTAAGATGGGTAGGTGGGGTCTTGGTTTGCGTGTCAAGTGCCCCTATGCAAATGGAGATGCAGGTGATTTTTCCTTTTCTACTGCGCGGAAAGTCAATAAGATAAGATAAGATAGTAAGTACACACAAAGCGAGTATCTTAAACTCAGCGGCTGTCGTACTCCTCTTAAGGCTTGTACCAAGGGGGCCTTATTCGGTACTCCACTCCACTCCACTCCATTCTACAGCTGCAGCCTAGAACAACGGAAACGATGCGCGAACAACATAGCCGCAGCCCTACTTCTACGTCCCTTGCTCTCTAGCCCGATATCCTTTCCCCTCGCCCCCAACCACAAGCTTACACCCTCGCTTACTCAAGCTGTCTTCGCAACCCCTCTCTACCTCTCAAAAAGCTTACAAACAAACACACAATTCGGATTGCCAAAATACCTTTCTAACCCAGCTCGGCGCGGCGAGGAATGGGGAAACTAGCAAAGCACTACCTGACACACATCTGTGTAACTAATGTTACCTCCCCTACCACAATCCTCGTCCAGACTTGACTGAAAAAGTATCATGTCATCATCGCCCTACTCTTACCCTAGGAGGAGCTCCTCCTTGACAACCATCTGCCGCTGCGTGCCTGGCTTGGCAGCACCCACTATCACACCACTCTCGCGCGAGTCCGCGCGAGACTCGCTGCAACGCTTTGAAGCCTTTTCTCGCGCTTAGGCAAAGGTCTGTGGTTGGCTTAGCGCATATCTCAGCGCGTTGGGGTGGCATGTTGGTCACGACATTTGGTGCTTGCATCACGCGTTGCGTTGCGTGGGCGGGTGCCGTGTCAGCGGAATTGCGTGGGGGTTGATTGGTTGGTGCGCTGGGCTGGGGCTGTCCGGGGTGTGAGCGTTCTTCTACGCGCATATTCGCGTGGTGATGGTTTTTGACATGGATAGTTTATTCGACTTTAACGGACCTTGAGGATGCATTCCATTTCAATGGAATTTAGAAGATGCTTTCTCAGTGAGTTAAGCCTGCCCACTATGTTACTACGCGAGACAGAATAGTTACAGCTTATACATGTTTGACTATAGATCTCCAACAACGACAATCGGACATGCAGACCCAGGAAAGACTCGATATTATCGCCCATGCGGCCAAAGTTGGAGAATCGTTGTCCGCCTGCTCGACCACTATTATCCCGACTTCCACCAAAGCTCAGCGGCTGCCCGAAAGGTAGTTGCCGCACACGCTCCTCGTAATGTTCATCCTCATCATCCGAAGGGTTTTTTAAGTATGCTTGTCGATAAGAAGGCTCGCGCCCACCGCATTCTTCCATGTCTCTAAAGCCAAAAGAATAGTTGGAATGCACCTTATTCTGGTATGAATCTAGGGAGGGATAGCCCTTATAGCGTGGAGAACACCGATGATTCGCTCGTACGGTTGGAATGTCGTAATCATAGCAAGGCCTCACTACATCTCAACATAGGAACCATCCATTCTCCCAGACACCCGAATCGACCGTTGTGGTTTCGAAACCCCAATCCTCTTCCTAGACACACCTGCCACCAGCGACCCTCAACCCGCACCTCCCTTCAACGCCAAATACTCATCAACAATCCCCACATAATCAGCCGGCATATAAGACGTAAACCGCTCCTTAAACCACGACCTCTTTCGCTGATTCCTTACCCGGATATCCATCAACAGCAGATCAACATAGGGCAAGCAATCGAACCACAGCTCCGGGAACCGTGCTCCAAAGCCCCTGCTATACCGCCACTTGCCAAACTGCGTATGCAGTACCGTCTCGTACATGACGCGATCGGAAGTCTCCATGTCATGATCGTAGAGCTCGGGTATGGCGTTGTCGAAGAATGCGGTGATCCATAGTGCTTGCGTTTGGGCGATGATTGTCGTTGCGGGACTTCGATATGCACCTGCGAAGGCTAGACTTCGGGATGCCAGGAAAGCTGGGGGAACCATGAAACGGTAGAGTCGGTACGGCTCCGGTGTGAGTTCCTCGGCCTTGTCTACGAGCGGCGCTAAATGTCGCGGAGCTGGCTGGTGTTGTAGTTTGGGGCAGGTCTTGAGGATCTGCGCGTTGGCTTGGTCAATATGCTCTTGTGCGCTACGCGATGTGTGGCCGGGAAGACCGAGTTCCTTTTCTGTGGTGAAGTTGAGCTGTGGCGTGTCTTTCCACCCGGTTCCGCATATTAGCACGTCGGTTTCGAGGACGGCGCCCGTCGAGATATGCACGGAGTGGTCGGAGAGATAAGTGATGTCTGCTACGTGTACTCTGATCTTGCCTTCGCGCACAAGTTTGAAGAAGTCGCCGTCGTAGTTTAGTAAACCGCGATTAGTACCGATGAAAAACACGTCGTCCCAGGGCTTGAGCTTGGCTGTCTCAGCGTGAGAGTCGTATCCGTTAATTTCTTCGGTTGCGTGTTGCATTTTCGCAAAGAAAGTGTCCGCGATTTTGCGACCAAGCCAATTCTGATGGAAGAAATTCCGGATA
This sequence comes from Stemphylium beticola, assembly GCA_029100535.1. Classification (NCBI taxonomy): domain Eukaryota; kingdom Fungi; phylum Ascomycota; class Dothideomycetes; order Pleosporales; family Pleosporaceae; genus Stemphylium; species Stemphylium beticola. Next base: position 75,398 of record JARBXR010000097.1, on the reverse strand, counting down.
TAAGTGAAGCCATCGTCCCAGATACAAGGGCTGAGCCAGGTGATTAATCGGGTCTGCAAAAGCAGCTCTGGGATGATTTTGAAGGGCGTGAGGCGATTCGGCATCATCCAGCAAGGCCCATGGCCTGACTTCCGGATGATCCAGTCAACTTGCACGCCTGCTGAGGCATACGTATAGGCGACGTCCCAGGAGAATTTGGCACCACTAAGTATAACGACATTCTTAAAGTCACCAAGGCCATGTTCAGCCCTGGCGAACTGACTAGAGTGGTAGATAGGTGCACCAAACGCTTCCTTCCCACGGAGTGTCGGCATGAATGGCTCCGAGGTCAGTCCGGTGGCAACCACCAGTTTCACAGCCGCAATCTGGTAAGTTTTCACAGTAAATTCTGTATGCTGTGAGGCTGTTAACATCCAGCCGGCAGATCCCCTATCAACAGCTGACTCCACGCTCGTGTTGAGACGTATGTGTTTCATCATGCCGAAGGTTTCTGCATAGCTGTGTAAATACTCGTTGACGTGCTCCCCAGGGATGTGATCGTCCGCGAGGTTAAAGTTCTTTGTATCCATGGGCAAATCACTAAACTTACAATGCAGTCAGCCTTGTCCCCAGTACCGGGTCACGGAAACTTGTACCTCGAATGTCCGAAAATGGTTGTTCGTGTGAAGGCCAGGGTACAACCTTTCCTTTGCCCATACCCCGCCGACGGTGCTGAACTTGTCCAAGACCAGAATCGATGCATGAGAGTGAGCATCGCGATACGTTTTTGTCATTGCCAGCCCATGTATGCCTGCGCCAATGACCACCAGGTCGAATGTTTCAATGTCAGCCATCGCGATGGAGATTCCAGTCAGGTGTAGTAAAGCCGCACTGTGTCTTTGGAGATAAGAAAGACGGGCATGGCGGCCTATGTCCTTCGCGGCTCAGTCGGGCAGCATCTGTTTGATGTTCGCAGCTGACTGTAACGGCTAGGGAGCGCCCCTTCACAGGTCGGAGCTGGAACGAGCCTTCAGCTCTATAGGCAATTGGTGTGAATTCTCAAACGGACGGCAAAGCTAAAAGCTAGACGCCATCTAGGCTGCCCTCGTGGTCAAAGGCGAATGGTGCGAGGGGCCGATCATAATGTGCCGCCTGGCCGCTCGGTTTGAACAGCCAAATGGGGCATGTGCTGGGAGCCATCGTCAGCATTTCGAAAGTCTGATTCGCAAGTTACTGGATATGGCGCATGGTCTACATAGATGGTCGCGCCAGCATTCGACACTAATTGAGTGGCGTGGGGACCATGATGGAGGTGGCTCTGGGCCTGGCGGCTGAAACTGCATGGCCGCGCGCACGACTTTTGCGGTGCATACTCGTCGGCGTGTAGGCAACGCGTCGCGACGTAGTATGTAATATACTAGAGTTAGCTCATGCCTATTGGGCATGATGCTTGATGTTCAATCATAATAGGAATGTGGTGGTCGAGATGGGGAAGTCAAGCGGGTGGGGCCTGCAGGGTCCGGGGGCGCGAACTTGGAAAGCTAGTGATTCCAGGCGTGTCGTAGCCCCGCCATCTTGACAATAGCTAAGGCAAACAGTGCAGCTGTCGAAGATAATCCTAACGTGTTTGCTACGGCTTCGACCTATTTCATGAGTGATGCCGTGCTCACATGTTCATCTAAAGCCAAAATTAACAGATAGGACGTACCTAAATTCGACTACCCTATCCATACCAACGACGGATAACGCACAACGTATGACTGACTGCCTTGAAACATTCCTACAATGCCATGAACCATATCACTGCAAAATCACCTTTCTCTCTTCTTGGCTTGTGTCTCGCCGGCCCATCTCATGTTGTCGACCCTAACCGCAGGCAGCCACCACATGGGACCTAATTCGTTTGGACCAACACTATGCTCGGGTAGTACAAGAGCGACAATAAAAATTGACATGGTGGCACGTAATACATTGGTGTTTTCGATATCCGACGAGTAAGGCTGATGGTACCTGCGAGTTGATGCCACCACCCCGAGACGTCGCATATTCAATATGATTTCGAAACTACTTATTTTCTTCTGCATTCTCATTGCGACCAAGTCGTCAAATATCATGGCCACTACCGGTGCAGAGATTCTTAAAATACATACCGACACCGTCGGTGTTGTTCCCCCAACACTCAAACTCGTGCATCGTCTTCCAGCTCCAACCCCCCAATCTGCACCCCTGGATCCGCATCAACCGGCGCGTGTTCCAAGCCGATCAGCCCAACAAGAGCTTCATCATCAATATAATCTCTCATCTCTGGTTTCTTATTCGGCTGCCGTCCGTGCGCGGCTTTGAGTTTCAATATCTCTTCTTCACCAAACTTCTTGAATGCCTTGGGATTCTTCTTTTCTCTCTTCGCGTGCGACTCGCTTTTGAACTGGTAGCCTCTTATGCGTGGACCTTGGCCGGTTTTCTCCGGCAACGTGGGTTCGTAGTAGGCTTCAAACGCGGCCACGTCTTGGTCAAAAGTCCCGGCTTCGATTGATGCGCGGGCGCCGGCGAAGAAGGCGGAGAGAATGGCGTGGTTGTGCATTTGTATCAGGACCCAGCCCAGCATCTCCTTGGCGGCGAGGAGGTGCTGGAGGAAGGCGCGGTGGTGCTTGGTGCAGGCGTAGCAGGTGCAGCCCTCTGACAGCGGGGTGACGGACAGCGCATGGTCGCCGCTCCACATGTCGATGCCCAGAGAGCGTCGCGTACTGCTGCTTGTGTCCTTCTTGGGCGGCGGGAAGGTGAAGTCAAGGACTATACCAGCGTCTGTCGCATCGTTCACAAAGGGCACAGTGAAGACGTCAATGCCAAGGCTTATGTGACGAAGGAGCTCCTGAGGGCTGACCGGGGCATGGAATGACATTCTCGGAAGGTGGTGTAGTCGCTCTGGTAGGTCGTCGAGTAGGAATGCGTCGTAAATTGCAACGCCGCTGATCTTGTCCAGCATATCATCGAGCAGATGCTCCAGGTACCACGACTGCAAGTCGCGTTCAATAGGCAATATGGGCGCAAAAATAGCCCAACTCTTCTCATCGTCTCCCAGTGTGCTTTTCTTAACAACCAAATCGCGCAGCCACGTTTCCGTCCTGTCGCTCATCTTGTCCTTGCGCTTGAGGCCGACTGTCTCCTGACCGAATGGTATGTCGGCCAACCCCACCACGATATCCGGCTGCAGCTTCCTCGCAGCGGCGGCATAGTATTCTGAGCTGACGGCCGTGAAGCCGACCGAGGTCAAAAGGCCTACTTCTGTATTCGAGTTCGCATGCGGGCTCGGTATGGGCGGGTTGCGACGCGCGCCGAGGACGAGCAGCGTTTCGGGGGGCAGCGCAATGAACCTGCGCAATGGCTCAGGGACCTCATATTTGAATACGGGAGGTGTCTTTTGCGGGTGCTTTTCTACGACTGTGAGGCATTAGCGGCGTGTCGTAGTAGGTCCTGGCGCTACACACAGTCTTCGAGCGGCACGTAGGCTCCACCGAGATCGACGCTCTTCTGGAAGTTGTCCTGCGATATGTGTGGGATGATACCCCTCGAAGTGTTGCCAATGAAGCCAGGCGTCAGTATGCTGTTCCGTCCCGGCATCGACAGCCGGCCGAGTCGCGGTGCAAGCGAGCCTGCCGTCTTGAGAAGCGTGAATTCGAGCATTTCAGCCGGGAGTTGATTCAGCTTCGTCCCTGGGACTTCAGCGGCCATTTTTTGCCTGGATTTCTGGATGGCTCGATCAAGAGACCAGTCTTGACTTCCGTATCATCTTGCACATGTCGTTATGAATAGCGACGCCCATGGTGGGGCCCATGTTCCCGCCTATGGATCAGCGTCGAAATTGCCGGTGCGTGCACGTGCGGACGCGATGAAGCGCGTGCATTATCTCTCTTCGCGCGGCTGATCCAACATGTGACCTATCATCGACCTAGATAATGCGTTTTGGCGAAGCTGTCAAGGCGTCGAGACTATCGCGTGGTGTTCAGTGGCTCCTCTACTCTCGGGGCGAACGTCGGCGCCATGTCCCCACATGCTACCAGACAATACCCTGGACAGCGATCTCGGGAGCATGTCCGTGTCGACCCTACACGAAGATGGTACCACCACCCTTTGCTAGTACTTTTTGTACCTCTGATCATACTCGTAAGGTTCCCACACATTTACGGTGCTATGGCTGCCGCACGCTCTTCATCGCCTTTCTACGACGATGTTGAGCTTCAGCAGATCGCATCCTAATGGGCGACATCTACACCAGACTAGCCAATGCCTCCTTCATTCCGCACACTTCCATCAAGCGTGGACCCCACCAGATCAACACCACCGCCTTTTCTTGTAATCGCGCCCCGGCAGTCGTCCGTCTGATGGATATCCTGCCCTACGTAGACCCCGCGCAGGTTGAAGAATCGGACTGGTTTTGGGGCGGCTCTTCCATGGACTATCGATATCGTGGCCATTTACAAGATGCCTGCGACTCTTTACCTGCAGAATGGCAGGACCAAATAACGTCCGAGACAATTGCTTTGACGAGCTGGGGTACCGGCGGCTGGAACAATGACCGAACGGCGGTTTTTCTGTACGATACCCGAAGACGCGCTATGAGAATCTTCGATGGCGAAGCGTTTCTAAGATACCACGAAGACTATGATCCGAGTGGCGTGGGTATCTTCAAGGACGGGATTCAAGCTAGTCGCAACAATCTATGGGATGTGAATCATCTTGCCCACGAAGAGTGGTTCGATGCACCAACTCTATTAACGCGTTTGAGAGATTCGTACATGGCACCGGCATGGTCACCTTGGGAAACATCAAACCGTGAGGATCGATGGGGCATTAACCCAAGAAATACTACAACACATCTGCTTCGTAAGAACGGATGGCCAAAGGCATTCGATATCGACCAGGTCAGGATTGACTTCATCCGGACGCAGAACAAGCCGTCAGGACGAGGTTGGGCGGAAGCAGCCATGGCTGAAGTCGAGAGATTGGAAGGAAAGGAAGAGCACAAATACGACAGGATGCCCGACGCAGAAATCGCATCAGACGAAAGAGGCCTCAAAGGGATCCAAAGGCGAATTTCTGAATCGACCGGAACAAAGCAATGGGTTCTAACATGGGAATTCGAGCGCAGAACCCGCCATCTCGACAAGAAGAAGGTCACCCTTCAAGAAGCGAAGCAAGAAGTGCAGCGACTGTGCCCAAATAACGTCTGCCTCGAAGAAGCCGATATGATACTATGGGAGTTCCGGGCCATAGAGAAAGAGCACGCAAAAGCACAAGTCGCCACAAACGCGACAGCAAAATGTAAGGCGCACACGGACAAAGTCGACAAATCATCCCCGCCGGATCCAACGCGTCTCCCCAACTGCATCGCCTGGCTTCAACAACAACAAAACTGGTTGCATCTCGCATACCAGCAGACACGCACTCAAGCCCTCGCACACTGCGCGAAAACAAACCAGTCGCTCCTCCCAGCCGACACACTTGAGGAGCGCGCAGCGCGGAAGATCATTCAAATCAAGTCCGACATCGCAGCCCACAAGGGTCTGATGCAGGACCTGGTCGACTGGCAGAAGGGAATTAACGTACCGGCTGCTGCAGCGGAAGCGCAGCGAGACTGGGAGATGAACAATGCGCCGTCTTTTCAAGAGGAGGAGTTAAGAAAGGTGCTAGAGAGGTTGGCGGATGGGGGTGATAAGATTAGTCTGTGGAGGCATTTGGACAGCGAAAATTTTGTGTGGTAACGGGCCATTTCAGCGCGAGTGTGTATGCGATAGTCGCCAGGATGGCGGCGGCGAATGACTAAAGCAGGCGTGCTGCATGGGAGAATGTAAACCCGGACGATAACACCATCCCTTAGGAGACCAATTCCTACGCTAGTTGATTCCGGGTTGCGCATGCCTTCCTATGCAGTCGTTCGAACCAGGTGTGGCAAGCGAACACGCATCCCGCGCGCGAAGGAACAGTTCGCCCCTGACCGCCTTTCAAACCAGGGTATTGAACCCATTGAAATAGCCAGCCAGCCAGCATGCCAGTGGAACCGCTTTTCAAAAGCCTTCGCAATACGCAATCCCTCCTGTTTTCGCCATGGCAAACTCAACTTCCATCGGCGCATGGTCGTTCCACCCCCTCGTCGAGTCTTTCCCGTCCTCCGTCCTCCCCAACATCGCGTACTGGAACGTTACGAATGGGACGTGGGAGTACCAAGTCCAGGTCTCGTGGCCGCTGAACTGGACTTCGCGAGAAGACGCTGGTAGCGGCGTTGATACCTTGTAAGCTGCTCTCTCATATTAGATGCGCAGCGTTCGTCTGCAATCCGCGCTCCATCCTGCCACGACGTTTGTATCAACGATTTCCGCAGGTATGTCCTCGACGGCAACGCTCTCGCCAACACGGCTACAGAAGCGTTTCGTAAACGGCGGCCCGTCGACTTTAACCAACCAGACTCCATCGTCGTAAGTATAGGGTACCCCGATCTACAGCCCGACTCGCCGTACTCCGATGGTCGATACTATGACTACCAGATGCCCGTCTGCGACACCTGTCCTCCCCAGCAAGACGCCCCAGGCGTGGCATCTGGCGGCGAAGCATTCATCACTTTCCTCGACAACGTTCTCCGGCCTTGGGTGCACGCTTACTTCCCGAATACCGTGTTCGAGCGCGATGCTCTGTATGGGCACTCTTTTGGTGGGCTTTTCGTGCTGTACGCGCTGTTCACTCGGCCTGAGCTTTTTGATGTTTTTCTTAGCGCTTCGCCGTATCTGGTTTGGAATGATGAGTATTTCTTCTCGGGGAATAGCCCGCTGTTCGGTAATGCTACGGTGGTGTACAACAACGCCACGGCTAAACCGGCGTTGCAAGTTAGCTATGGCAGTCTCGAGCAGGCTCCGAGGAAGAGGAGGACTGAGACGCAGGAGCGATTTGAGACTAGGAGGGGCTTCCTGGCTACGTTGAAGATGCAGGATTTGTGTAATAGGTTGTACGATCAGATCAGGGATAGCGCACTTTTGAGAGATGTCGAGTTGAATATCTATCCGGGTAGCTATCATGCGGCTGTTGGTGGTAATGCGTTGGCGGACGGCATTGATTACTTCCTAGACTGGTAATGGGCGTAGGTATACTGGAATGAGGATGCGGGAGAGGGGACCGAAAGGATGCAGACATGTGCCGTTGGAAGAAGCCTGAAATAGGGGGTGTAGATGGTGACTCAAGGCCTGCTCGCGGAATACACTACCCGTTGCCCGTTTGTGATAAGCCAGAGACTTTAATTCTTCCAGATATAACGCCACATGCACAACAGAGGTTTAAATGAGCTCTTATCTTGTAAACGCACAGCTCTATAGGCAGTGTGAGTCCGCCAACATTCCGTGAGTGGGCTCGAGCATGCACGTCGTCCGACAAGCATTGTGGCAGTGTGCACTGGGTAAATCACGCGCAAATGGGATTAAGCTCCAAGGTGAAGAGCCGCATCACGACAAGGATAGGATCCTTAGTTTGCGACATGGCCTTACCGCAATTTGCCGTTCGTACATGGCTCCTATCAAGGCACCCCTCTAGCGAATGCTCCGTTGACTACGGCTGCTACAAAGTCATGTAGCCATATCGAGGCCTATTTTCGTGTTATCTCTTCCCGAGCGGCAGTCTTTCCAAGACCTAATTCAACTACGTTTCATAGATTCAGGGCACTCGAGCAGAGTGTTCGAAATTTCCAACTCGCAAAAGACATTGAAATATCTTATATCTCGACAGTTTTTGCAACGCACACTTAATCACCGCTTACGCAATTGAATAGCATCACAAGTTACGTACGATTAAGACTGAACACATACGGAATTATCTAATCAGACTTAAGATTCTTCATTCAGATTTGCTCATAATATACGTTCGTCTCATTCTTGACTTGGATGCCATGATTCCGTCCGATATCACGGTGTGAATTATGCATCTCGTCAGCACAGCTGGTAATAACAGTGTTGTTATTGCCGGCGCGCTCAGGAAAAGACCCGAATTCCATGTCACCCGACGACCTGTGCTCAGGCTGTGCAAGTTCTCGCTGCGAACTATCGTCGTCGATTTCCTTTGTCCGGGGCGTGTTTCGAAGTTTGATGCCCTTGCTACCGGTAAAACCGCTGAAAGAGCTGGGATCAGTCGAGCTGGATTTGGAGCCGTATGCCGAGCCGTAAATGACCCTGAGGAAGACGGGTCTTGTTATAGGGAGACATGCTTTTCAAAGGAGGTTAGCATCAGAACCGAAGATGTTGGTTGGGTGAAGTTAGTGAGTTACTCACATGAGATGATGGCCAGAAAGGCTTCTGTGCCGGCCCAGATAGCAACGCCCCTGATTTCCCTTGCCATCTCTGTCGTATTGGAATCAAATGTGATTGCTGCGATAAGGACCACAATCGATGCAGCGCAGACACTAAAGAAAGAATCAGTTGAGTTGGGACTGAAAAAATGGCATAGGAAAAGACATACACTATACCAAACATGAACATACCAGCAACAGCAATCTTCTGCCCTATACGAAGCTGCAGGTTCTTGATCTGGAATACGGGTAGTGACAGGACCGCAATTTCCAGCATGAGATGAACCAAAGTGGTGCCAAACATGAACTTCCCGGGGTCGACTGTGCAAACAGCGTCCTTGATGTTGAGGTTCCAGTAGGCCTCGACTGGAATGCAGTGAAATATGGTCATAAAGGTCCGGATAGTGACCCAGATTAGAGTGCTAGCCACGAGGATGTAGATTCCAAGCCGAATGTTGGAGACACTGAACAGGCGCCAATAGAAGCCGAGGATAGCGAGCTTGGAGAACCCCAGCGATAAGGCGTATAGAAGTTCGGCCATGAAGAGCCCGAACCGAGCGTACTCATCGACCTCTTCGGCTGGTAAAGGAATATCCTTCTTCACATGACCTAGTCCCCTTGCAATCGCCCCTACAGAGTCATGATTAGTATGCTCACAATTTGTTGGTCGAGAAAGGAGAGGTTCTGGACTCATTCATGGATTACAAACTTACAGTATAATGTGAATCCACAATATAGAGCAGCGACGATCTAATTAATACGAAGATTAGCAAGCTGGGTGAGATGAAGAAGTAGAGATGAAGATTTTGTCATGAAGACACGACACGGAGCAACTCACCCAAGCAAGCACGGCAAAATAGTCATCCCACCACAAAGCCACGTTCGTTAACCGTCGAGATATCAAACGACATACGACGAGAATTGTAGCGAACGAGAACGTGATGATCATAGCACTCATCACGCCAGCGTCCGGGGTGTAACCCATCGCGGCGGTATTATCGGCTGTCGATGTCGATTAAACCGACGAACAGAACCGAGTATGGGGAATGGGAAGTCGAATTATAGTATAAAATATTCGCAAGTAAAAACAAGACAAGAGCAAATACGCAACGACAGGGAAGAAAAGCTCCGTGGGAAAAATGGCGTGTCTATAAGCCCCAATCCAGCCAAGATCGCACTGTCTGAATGCGGAAGAGAGAGAGAAAATAGGGAAGCGGACAAGCCAGGAATCAGGGAAAAAAGAGAAAGGATAACAAGACCAAGCCAATTGTACAAGACTGGCTCGAGCTGACCCTGCAGCAAGTCCAAACCAAAGTTTCGGGCCGCTTTGCGAGCAGCGACAAGCATCTTCTGACATCAGTCGCTTTCGATCCGACAGGCCCAAGGAGACAGACCTATCCTGTCTCGACGACGTGCTGGTCTGGGTCAAGGATTGCTTCGATATGCGCGACACGCAAGCCCCCCTCCGTTGCCTGCACCCTTGGTCATACTTTGAAGCCTGTCGTTCCCGTGTCGATGAAACTTTGACGGCCCGATTCCGCTGGAATAACGTGCCCGGCTCCGCAATCGATCAAGCGGTTTTGTGGGCCGACGTGCGAGTTAGGGGGTTGAGAGGTCGAGACTGCCATCGTTCGCTAAGCGCGTTATCGCCCTCATTGTTGGATTCTTGATCGCGTTTTAGGGTTGCTGATGCTGATATCGAACTTTGTTATATGGGTTTTGGTGTTGGTGGTGGATTCGACGCACCCACCGCGCACAATCTGTGTAGACGAACGTCATCGTGCATGTATGGTTGTCGACAGCAAGAGACTTCTATACAAGGCTTGACCCGACTGTGGGTAGAGCTGCCAAGTCGCAGATCTTCCATGTCTCGCTTCACCATGATATGTTGACTCTTTCCTTCCGTTGCCGACCACGTTTTCTCAGCCACATCGACACCCGCACGGCCTGCTACAACTAGCTGCCTGCATGTGACAGACCATGCTAGAGCTACTTGGCCGCTCCATTCAGCTTGAACTGGATTCGCCTGTCATGCTTATACTTCCGGCTCATCCGTAGCAGAAAAGCTTCTGACCCAAAAGTCTTCTCGTCTCGTGAGGGCCATTAAGCCGCACTGCTACAGCCCCTAGCGAGATCGAACCCCTTCAGGGCAATCACGTCAAGTGCTGATAAGTAGGGATGAAGCCTGCACCTGTTCGGGCATCAGCATCTCAACAGTTCGCCCTGAGTCATGACCCAGGTCCCCCTTCCAGCGATTCCGAAGCCCCGTGCAGAAGAAGCACGTCCGCAACGCATCTCCCTTGTTAAAGATAAAACGCCGTTGCCGACAGAATACCTCCGCGAAGAACGATACGACGTCGGGAGCTTGATCCCGACTTAATGAGAAATTAAGGTTACCGGAATTACCCCGGATAGTGTCGATCATGCAACATTTCCCCAGAATCCAAGCTGTGCCACCGGCGTTCTGCGTACGGCACCCCCTGTCTTTAGTGTAGCTCGCCTTGGTTTCCTGTTGATCGCTATTTCGCGTGTCGCGCCCGCGACGTGAGGAGCAACGATACCTGGAGTTGCGAGGCGGTCGGCAAGTACACCGCTAGTTTAAGTTAGTGGGGTTGACTCGCTAAGATGAGGGATTGTATTGCTAGCGTGGATGGCCCGACGACTGTTGTCGGAAAGGTCATTTTCGTATTAATTTCTCGTTCATTTTGGTGAAATGAGCTTGTGTTGTTGACAAAGATTGCTCTTACTCTACCAATTGGCACAGCCTGCACCAATGATAATCACTTTGGTCTTCCTCCAAGTCATCGCATAGACATGAGAACCAGCAATGGTCCACACCGCAAAGATACTTGTTGAACTTCTTGCCTAGATGTTTCGCAGGAAACAGGGATTATAGTTGTTACAGTGCAAGCAGTGAGAGAAAGTTGCTATATATAAGCTAAATGTCTATTATTCTGTCTGCTGTTATAATAGCCTTATATAGGGCTATTAGAGTGGTCTGTTTACATAACGTATCTATAATCGCGATAGGTATAGAAGGTGCTGATCAAGGTGAGGAGGAACCATCTCACCACCACGTGGCACCTGGGATATCCTTACCCCATAAACCGTCACAATAGTCTCTTACTCTGCATCGCATTGAACCTTGTATTATCGAGTAGGTTCAACGTACTGCCCTACGAGGTGACTGCTAAGAGTACCACAGACTCGTAGATGCTGGGTTCGGTTTCCAAATGAAAAAGTTAATAGCAAACCTCGAAACCCTAATCGCGAAGTAAATCTGCATGAGTCCCCCTTCTAGGAGGAGCCCAGCTTTACTCGCTACATGATGTGGCAGTCCATGTGTCGTTTGATACTCTACCTCACACGTAGCTTTCAGGCGCGGAAACAGCGCACTGTGAGCAACGATGCAGATTGCGTTGGATAATGACGACTGTGAAGACGAGTTCCGGTATTGCAAAGAATAAAAGCGCTCACTTTGCGAAGTTGAACGGAAGCGTTTGTGAAATAGCAATTCATCGTTATGGGTTCGCTTGAAATCCTTGTGTGATGGCAAGGAGTAATCGTCGGAAGAGGAGAGGAGAACAACACTGAGATGGGAACAACACTGAGATGGGAGGAGAGCAAGGAAACGCTCGGGTGAATTGTCACCACATGAGAAGTGCGCGACTTTGACAAGGCTCATTGAGCCCGTGTTCGAATAAGTTGATAAATGAATGTGATGCTATCTATATATATGCCTGTGCATTTCATAATGAGCGAATGTCGTGTTTGCGAATCAGAATAGGTACAATCAAACTGCGTCAAGCTCAAAAAGTTGAAACGTGTCGCGCCAGTGATAGCTGCTCTCTTCAGCATTTCTCTCAAGAAGGCTGCGCAAACGTGCTTCCGATTGGTCCAAACTTAATGTTGGAGAAGACAACCTGAGCATTCGGGTTGGAGCTCTCCACCTCGGCGGGCACACCGCTAGTGATAGCACACTCGCCGCGCGCGATGCCAGGCTTCTCGGGATCCGCATCAGTAGGGTATCTACTGTCAAGCCAAAGCATATTGGCGTAGTGATCGTCCCAGAGCGACATCACGAGGACCATGCCCATGGCCATGCCCTTACCCATGGAGTCCATGCCGCCAAATTCATTGAAGGGGTAAATTTCCTCGTCGAAGACTTCCTTCTGCGTGTTGCACCACTCTTGTGTAATGGAGTTGCCAGTCTGAAAACTTGTTAGTGGGCATCCTGGTATTGTGGTAATATAGGTGACTAACCATTCCCGGGATCGTGGGCTCAGGGTTGGCAAAGACTTTGCCGTTCTGGACGTAAAAGCGCTTGAGCTCAGTAAGCTTGTTGCCAGAGCCCAGAAACTGTGTCACCACAGTCATCTTCTTAGATGTATCCACTGTCTTTCCCTTGCCGTAAAAGTCTCGCACACCAACACGATATGGGTTGAAGTCGCATCCGTTCGCGTCGCATGTACCAGCGTAGCGATCGAGGGAGTAAGTACCTCCGCATTCGTCGTCTTCGCAAACCGAATAGCCTTCAGGCTGGCATGAGTGAGGTGTCAAGGCAGTGGACACAGAGTTCGCTTCCCAAACATCCATCTCGGCGCTGGATAGTGTCAGCGAGGGTCGGAGGCCAAGAGAAAGGTACTTACCAGCATGCGCCCTTCTTACCGACACCGGCGTTGGGGTCAGAGTCCGAGGCTTGCCACCCTTCGGCGTTGGCTTCGCCACCGACGTACTTGAGATCTCGAGCACATTGGGCATCGCAGTATCCTGTGGAATATTAGACCTGGCAAGGGATCTACGAATGCAATAACTCACCAGTTCCATACTTTGCACCCGGCGTCCCCTGGCCCTTCTGCGGCATAGAAACAAAGTACAATGCGCCATTGAGACCGCAGGGCAGCTGCGAAAGGTCGACGTCGAAAGTGAACTCGTTTCCGATGAGTTGGAACATCTGCATGGAGTGAATTCAAGATTAGTAAGCTACTCGCATGCCCCGTCTATCAATCTAGCATACCTCGTAGTTGTTTGCATCCTTCATGAGGTAGGTACGCGATCCAACGTTGGTGGAGTATTGACCCTTGGTGATGAACTTGAGGGTAAGGGAGTTTCCAGATGTCGTAATACCGTAGGTTCCACGATAATCAGATCCCTCGATGGCGCAGTTCTTGGTGCATGCGGCGTTGTCGGGGCACGCCGTGGTGTCCCATTCATTGCCGTCGAAACAGTTGGTGTAGCCTCCGACAGCATGAATCCAGCGCCAGTTGGCATCGATAACGATCTCTCCGTTCACATTGGTACAAGATCTACCACCTGTGCCAGTGCAACGCTGCCATGTCATCCTTGGGTGAGTCTCGGATTGCTCCGTTCCGATTACCCATCCAGATGCGCTAGAAGCGCAAAAGGCCAGGACTGCAAGAGCAGTAGACGCAGAGAACATAGCAAAGTTAGTCTTTCGGATTGATTCGGTCTTCCAAAGGGTGATGGATGAGTTTGAGCTTGGGAATCGTCGCCTTATATGTGTGCTTACCTGTACGTCCATAAACCATTCTTCCAGAGCTTATCGTATAGTGGCATTCTCCCAGCAGTTAATCAACAACTCGCAACAAATTGAAAGTACGGTCATCAGACGCAATAGTAGGCGGGCCGATCAGACTGTAGTCCGTCTTGGAGGCTCTTCCATGATTGCAGCCAATCTGTTGCGATGTAGCACAACCAAGTCGTCCAGAAACCCTCTCATGAGTTTCCATCCCTTGGCAAAATATGTGCTCTCCGATCTTACGTTGTTGCCAAGTGTATGATAGTTCTATTTACGAGTCCAAGAGCCGTGGCGCTAGGGGTGGAATGCGGGGTTAGCGTGCAGTAGGCGAATCCGGGCTAGCGCATCTTGTGCACGTCGATGGAAGCTGAACTTTAGCTATTCGAGTGTGACTTTGAGATCGTTTATGTAGTCTTGGAGGATTTGTGTGGAGGCTTGGTTTTTCCGGACCAGTAACAAGAATTTGGGAACGGTGTGCGCCTTGCGCATAGAAAAACGCGGGGCCGTAGATGGAATTGTGATGTAGCAATTTCGTGACCTAGGCTTATTGGGCTATACGAGCAGTAGAGCTGGTGTTTTGTCTGATGAGCATCTTGGTACGTTCAGATTGGTGCGAAGCTGCTGTGGAGATGAGCACATTTTGATTCATCCCATATTGAGGCAGTCCCAAGCCCAGTAAAGAATATTCATCACGACGACAACATATCCAAAGTGCCAAGATCTTGGAATCTGGAAATCCAAGTGTGTTGGCTTCTCCTCGATGGCAGGTTGCATTCAATCAATAGTTGGTCCACACCCGTAAAAACTTGGGCCATGGTGCGCGCGGCGAGTGGGCAGTCGACAAATCGACCTCCAAATCCCTTTGTGCTAGGCATGCAGCTGATGTTTACCGATCGATAATATCTGCCTGACAGTACATGAAATTTTTATGATTCCCAAATCTTGTCGGCCTTGGATGTGCCGAGAAGCAACGACTTGACCCGAGAGGATGTTTAGCAACATTGCTGGCGATCGACCAGGTGACTCTGCGAGCAGGGAAATGGCTGGTATCTTCCGCATACAATAGTTCGAAAGTGTCAATACCTTTCGGAAGAGTTGACAAGACAGCGAAATTGCGAAGCGACGGTCGCGGTGTCAAGGTAGAAAGGTTTAGTCGTAGCCGTCTGCCCCCGCCCCGCAGTGCACAGACCAGGCATTCATCGGCTCGTGACGTTGCCCCACTACCTACATAGGTAGCATGTTTCTACACTTTTGTTGAACAGGGCTCCTTCTAACGTTTGTCTGAAAAGCGCCATAAGATTCAGCAAAATGCGCGAGCAAGAAGCGATTGCTTACTCTTTACTTGATCTGGTCTTCTTATCTGTGTAACATGTACACTAGACCTGAGTGCCTAGATCGTTGTCATGCACAATAAAGACTAGGCTCCTCTCCTCTCAGTGTACATCATGCAAGAGCATATCGATCAATTGACCGAAAAGATTGGAAAAGTAGCAGTTTTGGACAAAGTGCAGCATTCCATACCAGCACGGTTTGGATGTTCCCGCAAGCCGTCCCGTCCCGTCCGGGGCTTCTGAGATATTGTCGGACCAAACAATGCGAAATTATCGCCAAAGAGACCAAGGCTAAGGACATAGCCAATCCATCCGCCCTTTTGAGTAAGCGAAAGGAATAACCGGCCACAGGTGGACGCTGAAGCTAATCTGTTGTAGCGTCTTGACCGTAAGTCTAGATACTTCCTGCAAAACGCAGTTATATCGTCGGGCTCGCCCGCAGACATGAAACGGAGTTTTCGCCATACGGCAAATTCCCTACTGAATGAGCTCAGTTCTATATCTAATCCACGTCGATTGTGGTGAAGACCCCTGCGCAGCTGTCTCACGTTGCGACGAACCCCATCGCCATTGGTCACTCGACTAACCGAGTCTAACCAAGATCGGCAGGCACCATATGCCCCATGCCCCTAACGATGGCTTTGCGTCCTTTTCCTGATTTCTTTCTTGAACGTGGGACATTGGACAGTATTGAAGGCTTTTACCTGCATACGTCCTCGATCTAGTAAGGACGCCAGTGCAAATCTGCGGCTAACAGAGTCATGGGGATATAAAATACGTCTCGCTCCCCGAGCCCGAACAATAGGCATCTTCCAACCGTCCTCAAACTTCGGCATCGGCATGAGAAGCTTCACAGCATGCTGCGTCTGGGCAGCTGCGTTGATTTCATCTGTTGCTGCTCAGGACGCTAATATCACACTCGTACCCGCAGCAACTGGCTTTGACGGAGACAACACGGGGTTCATCTACGGGAAAACACCGCGTTTGGTGGTTAACGATGGCAGCGCGGCAGATGGCGGTTTCCGCACATTTTTGTTTTCGAATGGCACCACGCTTGCGGGAACGTCGCATAAGCGGACTGGTCGCTCAAAGATCGCGGTGCCAGTGTATGACATTGGAGGTCGCAATCTTATCGTCAACATCCCTGCACCAGACTCCTTAATCCGAATTTTTGATGCCGCGACCGGAGAAAAAGTAGCCAGCAACGACAAGAAACAACTCGGAGATTGGAGCACAGCATGCGTCTGGCGTAGCCAAAAGAGCGGGGAAAGCTACATCTTCCTATTCGGAAAGAAGATGGTGGTGCAATTCTTGATTCGGGATACCGAAGAGGGACTACACATCTTAGAGGTAGGTGTCCCAAGCGATGCGTTGGATACGCCGCGCAATGCTAATATTTCACAGGTTCAGACATTCCCTGTTGCTATCGAGGGCGAAAGCTGTTCGGTGGTTTCAGACGGCCAGGTTTTCTTCTCAGCTGAGGATCAACCCTTGTACTCTTTCCAAGCTCTGGAGTCTACCGATGCTCCCAAGATCCAGGTTGTGAGCGAGGAAGTTGAGGTCGCTGGCCTCGCTACGTACCATAGCACTACTAGTGACTATCTCCTAGTCGCGCACGATGAATTGATTGACGTCTACGACTCCAAGATTCAGCTCAAAGGGAGCATCGCACTAGGTGGAATTGTGGACTTGTCGATCAAGGGTGGTTTATCGATCTTCCAATCTCCAGTTGCTGGCCATCCCTCAGGGGTTGTCGCATTTGCTTTTGAGGGTGCGGACGACACCGGTGTTGCCATCGGCTCCTTGGAAGGCGCCCTCGCTCCTCTGGGCATAGAGGTGAACACTCAGTACGTTCCTTCGATTGAGTCCTGTGAGAGTTGCGGAAGCACTGTTACAGAGCATTGCTCTTACAATGAGTTTAACGACGGAACGAATTGCTCTTGCTTCGTATGCTTCACTGGCTCCAATTGCTCTGAAACGACATGCGCAAACGACTGTTCGGGCCAAGGAGAGTGTGTCGGTCCCAATGTTTGCAAGTGCCAGGATGGATGGACTGGACCTGACTGCTCTTTCATCGCTGTCAAAGCGAAGTATGAGACCGAAGCCAACGGCGGCGACGGTGACGATCCAGCAATCTGGGTACACCCCACCCGGCCCGACCAAAGCAAGGTCATCACCACGACCAAATCTGAACAAGGCGAAGGCTTTGCCGTCTTTGATCTGCAAGGGAAGTTATTACAACAGTTAACAGCAAAGGAACCGAACAATGTCGACGTCATTTACAACTTTACTGTTGGCAACCGTACGGTAGACCTTGCGTACGCGGCGTGCCGCGGCGACAATACCTTGTGGTAAGTCATGGTGATCGAAATTACAGATGCCGGCTGACATCAAGAAGCTTAGTGCAGATTTATAGTACCGGTCTCCTCAGCGAGATCTCAGGTGGTGTCCAGTCGCTTCCTGAAGGCTACGAGCCCTATGGATCATGCAACTACCGTTCGCAGATCTCTGGAAAAGAATACCTCTTCGTCAACAACAAAGAAGCCCAGTACTTACAATACGAGTTGACGGCTACCGCAAATGGAACCCTCCAAATTACACTCGTGCGTCAGTTTCAGGGCGGCTCAGGCGGTCAGGTCGAAGGCTGCGTCGCTGATGAGGGAGCTGGCTATGTGTTTATCGGTGAGGAGCCTTCGGGTATCTGGCGCTACGAAGCGGAACCCGAAGGCTCCGATACGGGTGTTCAATTTGCTCAAGTCGACGGTGAGAGTGGACTTCACGCCGACGTCGAGGGCCTCACACTCGTCCCTGCCAAGTTCGGCCCAGATGGCTACATTATGGTCTCATCGCAAGGTATCTCAGCATATCTGATCTATGAGCGAGCACCACCGCATGCGTATGTCGGCACCTTCACGATCGTCAGAAACGAAGAGAAGGGGATTGACCATGTGAGCAACACGGATGGTATCACCGCCGTCGGCAACGCCCTAAACAGTGATTTCCCGAGCGGATTGTTCGTTACCCACGATGATGCAAATGAGCTTGAGGAAGGCGGTACAGCGGAAGAGGCGAGCTTTAAATTAATAAGTTTAGTAGACATATTGGGGGAGGAGAGAGTGAAGAGATTAGGCTACTAGGGAATGGCAATCGCCCGTCGGGGTAACTCTCGGGTTTATGATGCAGGAGCAGACCACTTGCAGGTCGCCGCTCACCTAATGGTCCTTCTTTGCATGCACATGTGCTGTAATGTTCGGACATTATGACTCAGAATAGTTAGTCGCAGCGGGCATGTCTAGACATGTTTAAGGTTTCGGGAATGAACCCACCTCTTGACACGTAACCTATGTCTCTTGGCAGAGAGCGCACAGCCCAAGCTCCCAAGGTGAATCCCGTTGTACATCCAACTTTAACTATATCGTGGAGACAATTAGCAAACCCCAGCCTACCCCGTAGGATCCGGCTCGGAGTAGGAGTCCCGCGGCCTCCGCATGCGGTATTTACAAGAGCGGATTTCAGACTCGTACAGCAGCCGGTCAGTAGAAGCACCGGATATTGGCCTAGTCGCTTCGTACATTGATCACTATACCAAGCGCTTTATTATAAGAAAGGGCATCTCTCGGTGGTCTCAACGTCGACTTGCAACGCCTCTTTGAATTCTGAGTTTTAGTTTCAATCAGCCCGACACGAATGAGAATCACAGCTTCGCTTCTAGCCACTATCCCAACAATGAGTCCTACCATCTACAACTTCTCTCCGGAGAACACATCGGCAATATACGATGTATCCGTTCACAACTCCCCAACAAGCCTTAACCGCTACTAAGAGTTTTTGACAGACCAAGCTACCAGCACAAGTCTCTCTACCCGCCGCCCAGCTCGGGTCCGCGATGTCCAACTCTTACTGGTTCTCTCACCTTGTGACCACGACCGAAAACACGCAATACGCGCTCCTAACCAACGGCATCATCCTCCCGAACAACGCACTAGCCATTCGAATCTCTCTACTTGACGTCCAGAACCCGAAAACCTATATCCAGACAGCAAGAATCGTTCCTCTCGAAGGGAACTCCACCTCAGATAATGGCCAGCTAAGCATCAAAGCCACCGGCTTCGAGATATCCAGCAGTGCAAAAGATAACATCAGCACCATGGTCTCTGCTGGTTCAACGGAGTATTTCGAGTACAGTTTCACTGTTGACGCTACTTCAAGAGCCATTTTGAATGCAGGAACAGCGGTATTCAAATGGGGCGTCAATGACACTACACAATGGTCTTTGCCCAGTTGCCACACTTCGGGTACGCTATTCATTGGAAATTCGTCTTACACCATCGACGACAAGCGATCACTTTCTTGGTACGACCGCCAGTACGGTGATAGCATGCCAAGCCACGGTTTCACCTGGTTTGGGGTCCAATTCCCTGGGTCAGACGTAAGAGCCAGTATCTGGTTGTTCGATAACGATGACCCGAAGCAGCATGTTCGATTCGTAACTGTGCGTACGGCTTTTGGTTTGACGCTTGTGCGGTACACTTCCACTGCTTATGAGGACGAAGCGTGGACGTCGCCTCAGTCAAATGTTACGTACCAGACGAGGTGGTTAATTGAATTCGAAAATGGAGACTTCTTGCATGTGAAGAGTGTGAGGAAGGATCAAGAGATTTACTTGAAAGAGATGCCTGCTACTTCGGCTTTTGCTACCGTGGAGGGAAGCTTCTTTGGGCAGGAAAGTGGCTTTGCTATTATTGACATTGTGCCTCCTATCGCTTTGTAGAAGCGGCGCTGTACCCCATCTGGCATCCGCGGTAAATAGATTGCCAATGTATGATATCAGTATGTATAGCGAAACGTGGCTTCCTCTTGTATGGCCTTCCCTTCTTGATCGGCAGAGCGATTCATCCTCCGAAAGTGAAAAAACATAAAGACGCATAGAACGATGAGCAAGAATTGCGTAGCAATGGCGCACCAGACGCCTGTCTCGTATGTAGGGTATTCCTTCTGCATAAATGTCGTACTCGCATATATTCCTCCGACAGCAGCGAAAACAAACTGCACCCCGTTTGAGACACTTCTTCTGGAGTTGCTTCGGACGTTATTGCTCTGGAAAGCGATGATAGTGGGTAAATTAGCGTTGCAGCCACTGACACCAAGAAACACTCCAAAGTAGCGTGCTCCGGAATTGGAAGAGTAAGCGACGATGAGCAGACCGATACATGTGACTGCTGCATTCATGAGCATCCATGGCATTCGGAGCCGCGTCCGATCCGCAAGATATGCGCATCCAACGGTCCAGAAGATGGAAGCTAGGTAAGGTGGGGCGCAAAGCAAGAACACCAGAGCGGTGCTGTCGACGATCGTTCCAAGGATGATTTGGATGAAGTATGCAAAGGCCTATGGGAACGCAAAAACGGAGTCAGTTCAGACCCTACATGCTTTTGTATCACCAAACTTACGTAAATGGGGGCTGAGCACGTGAGAAACATGAAGCCATATACCCAAAGCTCCCAGTTGGCGACATGGTGGCGAAATTTGATCCAATCAAGCTTATCCGGCTTTGAATCACGACGATCTCTCTCGATACGGTTGAGTACCATCTCCAGTTCTTCTTGTCTGAAGCCTTGCATTCTGTTGCTTGCCAGCATCGTGTCTGGAAAACCAATGACAAGAAAATAGCCAATCAGCGCAATGCCAACAGTCGCAGTGCCTTCTACTCTTTGAAGACGTCAGTGTTTCAATTCCCAGTAGGTACGTATTAAACTCACATGAATATCCACCTCCAACCTGCGATTTGGTATATGCCATCGAGCTTCACAATCGCCCACGCCAGTATGTTCCCAAACGCAGAGACGAAGAGATTGATCAAGTACCACCACGACACGCGTTGTTGAATCTCAAAGCGCTGGTACCAAGTGCTCAACAGAAACATACAGCATGGTAAGAACCCTGCTTCGAGGATCCCGATAAGCATGCGGCAGACCACGATTAGGCGCCAGTCGTGGATAAAGCCCATTCCGAGCATGACAATACCCCAACTCACAGCCAGGCCGTTGAGGAGAAATTTCGGTCCGATTGGGCGTAATAGCAGTGTTGTGGGCATTTCGAACAGGCAGTAGGTGATGAAGAAGACTAACAAAGCGATCGAGTAGCGGTTGCCGATATCAAATCGAAGATCCTCATCCATGCCTGCGACTCGTGCATTCGAAAGATTGACACGGTCAAGGCCGGCAACTGAGTATAAAAGTCCCAGGATGGGTATCAAGCGGAAGTCGACTTTCCTTATCACCCTCGCCTCCATTTTCTTTCGTATCGGCGAGATCTCATCCTCAGGCCCAAGCCGGCTGCTGACTTCCTTGGGATCAATGTCTTCATTTAGAATTTCGAGCTTCTTGCTGTTGTCCTTCTCGAAATCGGGTAGCGCAACGTCTTGTTGGGCCATGTTGAGGGTGAAGGCATGTGGGTACTTTTTAACAGTACTATACGAGTTGAGAGGCAGACAAGGCGGTCGCGAATGGCTGCTGTCTCTGGCCGTATCGACTCCGAGGGAAAAGCCACGTTGGACCTTCCAGAAGGTAAAGCAATTACGACGGCAAAGAACTAATTCACGGATATGCTCGGCAGTGTGACCTCCATGTTCTTTTGTGTGCGGGACGGATGACTTTTGCCACGGTCACAGCATAGCTACCAGCGTAAACCGTCATAACTGTACTGCGAACGCATCCTTTGGGACAGTTGGATGTAGGTTAACGCTAGTTCAGAAATTTCCCGAGTGAAGGATTGTGGGGTCAGGGTAACGTTATCCGATGGCGCAGTATGGCACGAAAGACCCCAGAATACTGCATGTCATTCTTCCTTCTCCCAAGGCCATGATATAATTTCCAGATGAATATGAATTTGTGAATTACCTACACACTCATAGTCTCTTCGATTGGACGTCGATCATATCATTGGCATGTATACATTGAAGGGGCAACCAGGGCGTCTGCAACCATGCCGGCTAGCCGTCTCGTCGAGGCGTTGCGCAATCTTCATCTTTGTAAGGGTGAGACAGTAGATTATGAGGCTTGAACGAAGCTAGAATATCGGAGAGAAAAGATGTGAAGGAGCAACGCGCCCTTGCTGGGAACCCACTGCCATGGCTAGCCCGAAGCTGGCGCTATACCAAAATTGGACAAAGCGGGGCATCTTGACCCTTTCGGATCGCAGACGCGCTACACAACTTCTTCAACACCCCTGATCGTCTTTCGTGGCTACTAGATCGGACTCAGAGAGTCTACTAGCAATATTTTCTGGTCTCGAGAATGCGTCTATTGATATCCTCGGCGGATGCCCCTTGCTTGCAGGCGCCGATGTTACCTGAGCCGGCTGCTTATCACAGTTAGCCGCAAGCCCCCAATTCGGGAACAATATGAAGCCCTATACATCTCCCATTCTGACAGGCCACTTTCCCAGGGGCCAGAAAGTGACAATAGCAAGGAAACAATAATACTAGGGTTGCCTCCCGTATCATACAAAGTGGCAAGAGGGGTTTTGCTGTGGTAGAA
Organism: Stemphylium beticola; assembly: GCA_029100535.1. NCBI lineage: Eukaryota > Fungi > Ascomycota > Dothideomycetes > Pleosporales > Pleosporaceae > Stemphylium > Stemphylium beticola. The sequence continues at coordinate 52,691 of JARBXR010000097.1, read as the reverse complement.
TGTCCGCTCCAGTTTCGTCGCAAGTTGCTTGAGATAGTCGCGTATCTTGCTCCTGTGCGTTCCAGCTTTCATCTTTCAAGATGAGAAACGGCAGCCTGAGAAAACGCAAACCCGGGGACCTCAAGGATTATGACCAGGGCAGGAAGTTCGATAAGCTTTACGACAACGACTATGTCCTAGGCGACAAGCTCACCGAGGAGAAGCGCTTAGAACTCAACCAAAATGCCGACCAAACCAACGAAGCGTGCCGTGTCCCTGCAAGCCCTGCACCTTCCCGATGTCTAATACTGTACCAGATACTACGACTTCATCGCTGACGCGTGCCAAAATGGTTGGGGCAACAAATTCCCCTTCGGCGGCTACCAGCCCACCGAATCCTGGGACACTGCCAAAGCGCGCCACGAGCATTACCTCGCCCTCGCCATGGAGATGAAACTCGGCATGAAAGTGCTCGACCTAGGCCGCGGCGTCAGCGGACCCGCGTGGGGAATGGCAATCTTCGCTGGAGCCAACGTAACGGGCATCACGATCAACGACCTGCATGTGGAGCGCGCCATCGAGCTCAACAAGAAGGCGAACCTAGAAGACCAAGTCCAGATCATCAAGGCCTCTTTTTCAGACCTGCCCTTTGCAGATGAAGAGTTCGACATGGCGTTCGCTATCGAGGCCATCGGTTGTGCACCAGATATGCAGCGCGCACACAGCGAAGTCATGCGCGTGCTTAAACTAGGGTGTAAACTGGGTATCCCGGACTGGGTCATTATAGACAAGTATGACGACAGTGATAAGAAGCATCGCATCATTCGCGGGAGAATCGAAAGAAGTGGCGCCGTGCCGCACATGATGACGCCGAAAGCGCGTGTCGCAGCTTTGGAAGAATCGGGCTTTGAGATGATCTATGATGAGGATCGGGCAACGGCGAAAGCGAATCCAGTGCCTTGGTGGTAAGTGCCCTTGTGTGATGACTGAGAGGGGCGATGTACTGATAAGAAGCGTCACAGGCATGCGATCGACTACCAGCACCATCCAACATGGTCGGACTGGACCTATTCCGAATGCATGACTCGGCCGCTCTACCACCTCTCCCGGTGCTTCATCAACACTTTGTATTTTGTGGGCCTCATCCCGCATCACGTCATCACGGCTTCTTACACGGTCGGCGAATACGTATACTCGTGTCGAGACGGTAGGAAAGAAGGCATCTTCAGTCCCATGCACATGTTCGTTGCTCGGAAGCCACGGGCTAGGAAAGCATAAGTGACAGGCATTGTAATCATGTGTCAGGATATGAGAGGTTGTGTAATGGCAGGCCGAAGGAAATGAGAGAGCGGTATCAATTAGAAACGAAAGTTTGGTATAGTAAATACATGTTGTAGCAACAGCCATGTCGTGGGCGTAACTTTAGTGTCCACTATTGCACCGTCCTATCAATACGTTCTTCTCACTCCCGCTCATGACTCAGGCACTTCGTCCGCCCATGGAATACTTGATTGCGCGCCTTCCCTTTGCACTGTCATGGACGCAGCTCTATTCGCCTGAGAAATAGCAGCATCGAGGTTAAAGTCAGCACCCTTTGCCATAGCCTTCCAGCGCGCGACAGCAACAGTGTACGCCCCCGCAAACGTATCGCCAGCCGCCGTCGTATCAACGACCTGAACCTTGCGAGCGGGCACAATGACACCTTGTCTAGAAGCTGCCTGTTGCTTTGCCGTCTTGTAGTAAACACCCTATCCCCACTCATCAGCACGTCCCCAGCACAAATATGATGGATATTGGAATCACTCACCTCACCGCCCAAAGTAATAATCACATTCTCCACGCCCCTCGCGATAAACACAGCAGCAACCTCATTCCAACTCGTGGGCTTCTCAATCCCGCTCAAAATCGCCGCTTCAGTCTCATTCACAATTAGGTGACCAAGCCCTACATATGCTTCATTCGGCAGTGGCACCGCAGGCGCAGGGTTAATAACAGTTTCTACCCCCTTTTCCCGCGCAAGCTTCATATTGTGCAGCACAACCTGCATGGGCAGCTCGAGCTGGAACAGCGCAACATCCGCATCGCCATCGACTAAATCCCTGACTTGAACCTCGCCATTCGCACCAGGGTTGAACATGATGCGGTTCTCGCCCGACTGGGTTTCCACCACGATGACGGCGACGCCCGTTTTCTTGCCTTTTAGAATCTCGACGCCCGAGGTTTGTAGCCCGTCGGCGCGCAGCGCCGAAAGGAAACTTTGGTGGAATTCATCGTCGCCGACGGCACCTATCATGCGCACGTCGACGTCTGAGGCTTGAGATGAACTGGCTGTGGCTTTCGTGCGTGACAGGCGCGCGCAGGCTACGGCTTGATTGGCGCCTTTGCCGCCCCAGCCGATGTTGAAGGATTCGCTGGCGAGGGTCTCACCGGCGACGGGGACGCGCGCTGTGCGGGTGACGAGGTCGACATTCAGGGAACCGATTACGCAGATGACTGCTGGTTTGGAAGACATCTTTTTTTGTTGTTGTTGTTGTTGGTCGAGTGAGGTGGGGTTTGGGGTTGATGTGGCTGCTTGTAGATGCCGTTTGTAAGGTAGTGAGGCTCTTCGGGTTTGCCGAGGGCGCTATTTTAGGCTAGCCGAGCCGACGGGTACTAGTATTGTCGGCTTCTACGTATGCCCCACGTACGACATGATGAGCAACAACCATCGGTAGTACAGCAAGACGAAGATACCGCGTTGTTTATAGCATTGCAAAGATATAAAATGATAGCCACAGCGAGACACAGCACAACCATCCTTCAGTGCGAACGTGTTGCAGATTGATTAAATTAATTTATCTCATTAACGTAAGCGGCAACTGAGCCGGACACTTTGCCAAGACCACACCACTTTCTACCACCTATCACAATGTCTCAATAACCTAATCTTGAATTGCTTCCTCGTAAAGATAGGGTTATCCTTACTATCTAAGCTATAAAATCTAACGCGTCTCTAGACTGACAAATGGGTCGGGGTTGGGCCAGGGTTGGGTCGCCTAGATCGGAAAGTACTAGGCTATATGACCATAGTCTGAACTAATTCGGTCTAGTACTTTCCGATCTAGGAAACCCAACCCTGGCCCAACCCCGACCCATTTGCCAGTCTAGATATGACCGTATCGCAAGTATTGGTAGAAGATATAGTTGGACAACAGAATATTAAGGCTTAATTAGAGGCAGAGAGGCGTCAGGAGAAGGTGCGCACAGGTGGTAGTGTAGGAGGTACTCGACGCTGCAAGAACTGCGGCGAGGCAGGGCATAATAAGCGCAAATGCAAGAAAGACGTAGTAGACGTAGAGGATCAATTTAAGCTACTGTGCACTTTTAAAGCTTATTGTGGCGTTGAGTTATTAATGTGTAATAGTAGAGGGCTGCATAAAGTGTCTGACTTAGTTGCCCGGTCGGCTCAGTTGCCCGGCCGGCTCAGTTGCCGCTTACGTTACTGAAATCGTGTCGTTTCGTCCAACGCTTACTTGCTCCTCTTGTAGATCTTCTGGAGGAAAGCCTCAAAGACCTCCTTCTTCAGACCCTCGCTCTCGTCAACGTTCGCAATTTTCGCCCTCAGATCGGCGACGCGCTCCTCCTCCCACTGCTCGTAGAATTCCTTGAGCTTCAGCTCGTGGTACAGCTCCTTGACCTTGGCCTCCTTCTGGGAGTCCTTCTGACCATAGTTCTCATCGAGCAGCTTTCGTTGCTCGGGGTTGACCTTCTTCAGGGCCTGGTTGATGAGCCATGAACATTTGTTGTCCATGATATCAGTTCCGATCTTGCCGAGAACGGTGGGGTCGGCGAAAGCATCAAGGTAGTCGTCTTGAGCCTGGAAGTACTCGCCCATGGGGATAAGGATGTCCTCGGCGGTTTGCAGGTTTTTTGGTGTGGCGGCGCCAGCGTGGTAGAGGGCCAGGGCCACGGGGAGGTAGAAGGAGTAGTAAGATGTCTTGTAGATGACAATGAAGCTGAACTTGTCCATGTTGAAGTTGTCGAGGTTGACATCGTCCTCGGGGGCGGTGAGAAGATCACATTGCTGACCGCATTCAGTCTGGAAGGTGACCTCATGGAACAGCTCGAGCATGTCAACGTAGCTCTTCTCCTGGCGGAAATGCTTCTTCAGGAGCACGTAAATGGCAGACTCGAGCATGAAAGCATCGTTGATGGCGATCATACCGACCTTGGGGGCAAGATACCAGCAAGGGTTTCCACGACGGGTCTTTGAAGAATCCATAATGTCATCGGAGACGAGGAAAACAGCTTGGAGAAGTTCGATCATCCATCCTAGCAGGGCAGCACGGAAGTACTCCTCGGATGATGGGTCAAGAGTCTTGTTCTGCAGGATGGAAGTGGTGTCGATGACAGACATTCCGCGGTTGCATTTTCCGCCGACGGTATTGTAGTCCAGTGACTAAGGGAAGTAGTGAGCATCTTGGACCCTGAAGGGGTTTGTTGTTAGGAATTACCTTTGTGAACCAATTAAGAGGCTGCTGGGGCAGTTTGTATTGTTTGCAGTGATCCTGCAGGTCGGCCACAATGCGCGGCCATACACTCTCGAACTCCTTTAGTGTTGTAGGCATCTTGAAAGTAATTTGGGGTATCTTTTGCACTGCAATGCCTCGGACTGAGGGGCAGTAGTAGATGTAGGGGTGCGGGCGGTGTAGCGGTTAATTTCCGCGGCGGCGGCAAAAGGTTCGGCCGGGCCAGTGTTTGTGCCCCACCCTACCAAGAGAGGCAGCTCACCAACAACGCGTGCATCAACGCCAGCAACATCACGCGATAGAGTGCTAGAAATGAAAAGGGACTAAAGTCTGATAGTTTCTCTGAAATTTCCCGTGATGGGCACTTTATCGCAGGCCGACGAGGCCCAATTGAAGGCGCAACTCCAAGACGCTGTCGTTAGCTGTACAGAGCGCTGTCTCTATCACTCAGCGAAATGGTGGGTGAAATACGCCGATGTTGGTGATTTGTATATGCTGATATTGACAAGGGCCGCAGAACTGCTCGACTCCCTTCCCTCAGCCGACGACGATGCCTCGGACACAGATGTGGACTCGCCCATGTCGGACGCGCATCGTCCACAAACACCAAACCTCGTACCCAAAGACCCCACGGAGGCGCGTTTAGAAGCACGTGAAACGCACAAGTTTCTTCTTGCAAAGACATACTTTGACTGTCGCGAATATGACCGATGCGCCGCCGTCTTCCTTCCCGGGCCCTTGCCAAAGGGCGCATCGCATGCGTCGTCTACACCGACATCCAAGTCAAAGCAGGCAGACAAAGGCAAGGCGACCATGTTCACGCCAACCAAGGGCAAGCTGTCCAACGACACAACAAAGGGCATCAGCCAAAAGTCGCTCTTCCTCGCCCTGTATGCCAAGTACATTGCGGGCGAGAAGCGTATGAATGAGGACAGCGAGATGATACTAGGGCCACAAGATGGAGGCGTCACTTTGAACAAGGAGTTGCCAGTCGTCTCGGCTGTACTAGAGGAATGGTTCAAGGATCTTCCCAACAGTGGGCGGCAACCCCAAGGTTGGCTGGAGTACCTCTATGGAATGGTGCTAGCCAAGGGCAAGAATGAGCAGCTCGCCATTGACTATCTGGTCAAGAGTGTCCACCAATACACGTACAACTGGGGAGCCTGGCAGGAGCTGCAGGGACTTCTCAGCACCATGGAAGATCTAAATGGCATCGTTGCACGCTTGCCGCAGAATCTCATGACTTTCATCTTCCATGTCACATCCTCGCAAGAGCTCTACGTCGTCAACGAACAGATACACTCGTCTTTGTCGCAGATTCTCAACATCTTCCCAACCTCGGCCTTTCTAAAGACGCAGCGCGCCCTACTACACTATCATAATAAGGATTTCGACGATGCGGAACAGATCTTCTCGGACCTGCTCATCTCAGATCCGCATCGCGTCGACCACCTTGACAACTACTCCAACATACTGTACGTCATGGGCATGCGACCAAAGCTTGCCTTCCTAGCCCAACTCGCCACAGCTACCGACAAGTTCCGTCCCGAAACATGTTGCGTAGTAGGCAACTACTATTCGCTCAAGTCGGAGCACGAAAAAGCCGTCATGTATTTCCGGAGAGCTTTGACGCTAGATCGTACCTTCCTATCCGCATGGACGCTGATGGGTCACGAATTCGTCGAGATGAAGAACACACACGCTGCTATCGAGTCGTACCGCCGGGCTGTCGATGTCAATCGCAAAGATTACCGTGCGTGGTATGGTTTGGGACAAACATATGAAGTGTTGGAAATGCACTCCTACGCGCTGTTCTACCACCAGCGCGCGGCCGCCTTACGACCGTACGATCCAAAGCTATGGATGGCCGTCGGACAATGTTTTGGCAAGGTCGGCAAAGTCATGAACGGCATCCGCTCCTACAAGCGCGCCCTGGTTGCAGGCTCATACTACGACGCGGGCGTCGGAACATCGTTTGGAAGCGGCGAAGTGTCCGGCCTCGGCGGAGGCATCTTGGACCCTGAAGTGCTCTACCAGATTGCCCTACTATACGAGCGCATTCACAACATGAACGAATGCTCGGCATACATGGAACTAGTACTCGCGCAGGAAGAAGGCCCGGAATACGATGACGCTGGGTCCGAAGGGGCAGGCGGCGTTGGTGTGACCGCCACAACGAGCAAAGCAAGATTATGGCTTGCGCGATGGGAGTACATGCGCGGCATGTACCAGAGAGCAATGGAGCTCGCAAACGAGCTATGTCAAGACGGCGTTGAAGTCGAAGATGCAAAGGCGCTTGTTCGCGATATCAGAGCACGTATGGAACGAGCCGGTGGAGATGAAGAACAAGACGCAGATTGATTGATCAAGCATGTCGTACTTTTTTCTTTTTGGTGCAAATTGGGCATTTTCACAGGCGTACATAGGCATGATACCCAAGAGCGAATAAGATAAGTTATCAATGGATCTCGCATAGGTATCGTATGTTACTGGTACAATGATCCCCTTGTCGCTTTTTCGTTTCCCATGGTTATGCGCACCCCTCTCCTCCCCTAATAGTAGATTTTCCCCTTTCTCCCTCTCCCACTGCGCCTCTTCATTCTGCATCACACGTACCCTTTCCTCTACGTCTTTCCCGCTTACCGTTCTCCCCCCATCCACCTTTCCCTTTCCCACTTTCTCCCCTCTTAATAGATTCCGCTTCGCCTTTACTTCTGCTTCTGCTTCTGCATCTATTTACACGGCCGTCAACTCCCCCCCGCCTCATCGCCAACTCGTCACTAATTTAGTTCAGTGTCGCTTACATGGCTCGCGCGTTGTGGCTGCGGCAGTTGAGGATATAGAGGCTAGA
>JARBXR010000097.1:0-45343 GCA_029100535.1 Stemphylium beticola | reverse complement strand
GGAGGGGGGGAGTTGAGAAGGGGGTTTGTGTGGGTGTGGGGATATTATTGCTGTGGGGGTGGGGGAGTGGTTGATTCGATGGGTTGGGAAGGGGACTTAGGGTGGATGGGCCGGGGAAACTGTGGATGCAGTGTGAAGGGGAGGCGTGAGGATCTATGCACGTGTTGCGCGGTTGGTGAAGGATGGAAGACGAAGTAAAGTACTTTAAAACGCTATCTCAGTAAAGACACGGTGCTAACTGACAATTCCGTGAACCCTTGTATAGAGTCACTGGTTGACCAATGCCATGTTCCTTGTGATGGTGCAAGAGCGATCAGAAGAACAGAAGGTAGCCTGGTAATTTGTGGCATTGCTTGGGGGTTTGAGTACGCGTGTTCTCGGGCGTTCGGGCATACCACAATGGAGTGTTAGTGTGTTTATTTTTTTCCAAGTCCTCGTGCACGAGCATTCCCTGTTTCACAATCAGCTGGATGCATCGTGCAGATCTCTGAGCTCTGTCAATGTAAGTGAAGGACGCCACCGCCCAGCGAGTTGTCGGCCTTCTGGATATAGAGCTCTATGGTCAAGACAGCGACAGCGTTTGTTGCCAAAACATTAAATAGCTTTGCTGAGATCTGCATCTTCACCGACGCGAGAGCAACGCGTCGTTGACAGAAGAGGTCATTATGATAGGCTCGGTCGATACGTCACGGCGGCCAACCTCGGTTCGCAGCTAGCGTTGCCCGCTACATCACCAACCCTCCCCTTCAATTGCTTCTTCATCACTACGCCAAACAATCCATAGGCTAGCACCTTCCGCAAGATCACATACGAAGCCAGGTGTTACAGGAGATGCATTTGCGATGCGCCTGTCTTCAATATGCGGGTCCAGCGAATCGTACCTACATGGATCCGGCTCGATCACTTTCATACCACGTCTCTGTCAAAGCACACGCATGCAATTGACTGAGCGATCGAAACATTCAATGTTGAAATACAACAACGGTGGGAAAACGTGAACGATATGTATATGCCGAGTACATAAGCATGCTCTCCCTACCTTCCAAAACCTCTATAATTTCCTACCATCGATACTCAATTACTAAACACAATCCAACCCAGGCATCTTTTCGAAAACTTCGTTCAACTCTGCCGCACGATGCCTTTCCTCGTGCGTCCAAGTAATGAGCGCTGCCGTGAGGTTTTGTCGCGTCCGAGTACGTACACTCTGAAGTTGCCAACAGGCGGCGAAATGTACTTCTCTGTCCCGATCGAGGTAGACTCACTCCCCATTTTGAGCGACCCCGACCTCTTTGCTTTCTTCAGCTACCTTCCAGAAACACTTGAGGACGTCATGAAGACCATGGGCCAGCCGGGCGTGGACAACGTCCGTTGTGTCATGCGCATGATCGAGGACAGACTTATCTCGACTCGCAATCTTACATCAATGGAATGTGATGCTTGGGATGCAGGCCACGGATTTCCAGAGTTTGGCGGATTCAACAATCTTATCGGCTTCTTCTGGCAATGGGATGTTATCCACTTTGAACGTGGGTCCGAAGCGGTTGCTGAGTATGCATTCAAGCTCTGGGAGTATAACAACCCTCAATCACCCAAGAGGAAGCATGTTATTCGTTCGGTGCACTTCGTAGAGAACGATGTTCGGCTGATCTGTTGGGGAAAGAATGGTCAATGTGCCTTCGAATGGACCTGCAACGGATACACTGTGTGTTTTGCCATCCATGGAGGTTTCTTTAGGGACTTCGCCGAATGGATGTCGTATAGGGATAGAATCGAGGCCTACCAACTGGATCTTCTCGAGGAGGGTGTTGCTAGCATCACCAACCTTCCAAGTGGGGGCTGGGAGCTGGTAGGTCCTGCGGACCGACTGTATCCTACTGTCAAGCCGCAGCCCTCTTCAAAGCACCATGGCAAACATGATGCCTCGCATCCGGTGAATAGAGACTTTGAAGATAGGATCAAGGTCTCAAGATATCGCGGAGGTCGCAAGCCAAATACTTGCAAAGACTGTTATTGCACGTCTTCGTTCACCCTTACTCAAGAAAGCAACGCTCGCCAACAGAACAACAACCCGTATGAGAATTTGTGCAAAACCAAGGAGAAACCCGGTCGACCAGCTAGCCGCCGCTCGCACTCCGACCAAGCTGGCTTAGTAGATGTCGAGCGTGGCCAGGTCCACCAACACGCCAGGCTGGCGGTGCCGCAGTCTCGTTCCAAGCCCCGGTATACTGCCAAACAGCTTGATCTAATAGAGGCATTAGCGAAAACCATCGAAAGATTTAGATTGTCTGCCTCTCAGCTTAAGCCTTCTTTGGTCAATTTCGATGAGGTTGCGCGAGAAGCTCGTATGCAAAGAGATGCAGCGCAGCGAATCCCCACGATCAAGAAGTTTGAGTCGCAGCATCCAAACGCTAATGGACGTGCCCACCAGTGGGTTCCACCACCTTATAAGCCCCTGCAGCGAACTGAAAAGACTCTTATCGCTCGAGAGAGTGCCTCGCCTCCTCGCATTTCCCATGGCCATCGTGAGCAGCATGCGAAGCTTACCCGGACGACGTTCAACCCATTCGCCTCTACTTATCATCACGCACATTCCGTCGATAACACGCCAGTTACTTCCTATCACTACCCAGCCCGAACTACTAGATCAAGTACTGGAATATGTGGAGATTCGAGGGGCTCGACGACGCCTCGATACCAGGCTTATGCCGAGGACAGTCAGGAGGACTCACCCAGACCTACACCCGGTTCGTGGCGCGACGTTTAACAAGTATTTCTCAACTGCTATCAAAGTCCTTGGAGGATATTTGTCTTCTGAGTGGATTATGAGTAGGTAAGGTTTTTGGTGATTTAACATGGGCAATGTTCCCAGTACCAAGGTTCGAATTTGTAACTTGTCGATAATGCAATATCATCTCATTTAGTCAGTAACTCTTTGATGTATTACCACATTCACACTTGTTGCTTGAAATCGTTCTTTTCGTTGTTCATGCGCTGCAGCTTACATCACAGGTACAGAATCACTGCTTCAAGTGAAACGTACAAGCGGTGTGGTCCTCGAGGAGATTCAGCCACCACGAATTCCAAATAGCGTCAGCCTACACCAAGCACTCTGCCACGTTCAAGCGAGTTTTTTTTATCTCAATACATTGCACCATTCAGCACAGTTCATACTTCTCTGCATGCGTTCGGCGCACTCATTGTACGAACATGTCCTTCATCGACCACGCACTCGATAAGATCACGCATCTCTTTCCTCGCCGTCATTCCAGAGCCTACAAGATAAACCGCGTAGATGCGGAATCCGACCTCATTCAATACCATCCCCCAGGCGCCCGCCCAAAGGTTCCTCCATCGGCAATACGATTCCTCCCTCTGCGAACGCGCACCTCAGCAGCTCCTCTCTCAGATCTAGGCCTCGCACAAACGCACGCCTACTACGAGGAGATCTCCAGCATCCCTGCCTCAGCCGTCAGTCAAGGCGGCGAGTTTGTTACTGGAGATTGGTGGTTGGTGCATCCAGTTACATGCGTGGACGTACTGGATGGAAAGGCTGAGAAGACTGAGAAGAGGAACAGTCGCCATTTACCCGCGCATCTGGAGGAAGCCGCGGAGGCGGGACGGCGCGCGGCTGAGGAAGCGAGGACGAGGGACGAGTATGAATTTCTGCATTGAATAGTGAGTTGCAGAATGATTTCGGTATTGTGGGGCCTTTCAGACTGGATAATCCGCGTGGTGAGAGTAGACATGTTGGGTAGACGAGGCCAGCGGACCGAATTTCAGTCTGGCCAATAATGAGAAGTTTAGATGCAGTGTAGCCCTTCACTCTACACCATGATTCCGATAGGAAAATCCATAATTTTGCTGTATTGGCGACCTCCAGGCTATAATATTACTAAAGCAAGCTACAGCTTTCGATGCGGCGAAGTCCTCCTCGCTGGTCGCAGGTAACATGTCCACCATGTCAACCACCAAATACCCCAACGTCTTAGACTAGGAGCGTAAACTCAACCAAATTTAATTTCCCATGCTGATGTTTTCATATCCCATAAAGCAAGCGGAATCCCGCATGCCTCTCTATTTCTCCTCTATCCCAAACACCATCACAGCACCACCATATCACCTCGTCACAAAAGCCTTACCAACCCCAAAACAAACCATGTCATACCTCACAGACACGGAGCTAGACTCCCTCTTCACATCCCCCTCCCCCACCTTCAACTTCACCGCTCTCACCGCCGAACTGAGAAACACCATCTACACCCTCTACTTCCGCACGCACTACACCACCTCCCCCACTCTCCGCATCAACGTCCATGGAGAAACCGTCACACCCGCTCTGATGAGCACGAACCGGCAGATCCAGTCTGAAACGCGTGGGTACCACAGCACATGGCTGCGCACCGTGAGTCTCGCAGAAAAGAGCAGCGTGAGAATCGAAGCGCAGGTCGCAAACTACAACATATCGCCTCTGCACCACGCACTGCAACACCTCTCTTCTAGCCGTGGAAAAGAAGATGGGGAGGAAGAGGAAGAGGAAGAGGAATACGCAGCACTCACCAAGCGTCTCACGATCAGGCACATCACACACCCCACTTTACCCCTGCTTCAAGACTACATCGCCACATCCTTCACCGCGCCATCGCTGCAGCGCAAACATCCCTGTATCCAGCAACTCAGCACGCAAACAGTGCATCTCCCTCCATTCGGCTGCGTCGCTTTATTCAGCACCAGCAGCGTCATCAGCTTAGATGCTATCATGCGCCTCTGCTTCGACTCCGCACTCTCGACCGCAGACCTCGTCTTCGCCGCGACCCAATTTCTAGAACAAGCCGCGGAGCTGGAATTCGGACCAAGGAATCTAGACGCTTATGGCGTTGTTGAAGCGCAAGAAGGTGTGAACGTACTAGCAAGGACCGTCTGCGAGGTCGTCGCGAATTGGCATCTTCTTCTCGCCGAGGAAATGGGTGAGGAGCGGGGGATGAAGAGATGGACGAAGAGGCTTAGGCAGAGACATACGGATATGGCGGGTGTGGTTTGGTGTTTTCAGGCTGCTTTGCGCGACTAGGCTGCGAGGGCGATTTGCAAGAAAGGGGGATGGATTTGTTCGTCAGTGTATTCATGCATCACTGTTGTTGTTTTCCGAGGGGCAAGGCGTGTAGTTTAGTTTTTTTTTACGTTTAGTTTCATTTCATTTGCCGTTATACTGTGGACAATTGCATGGAGCTGAAGCTAGGTGAAGGGTAGGGGAGGTCTATCGCTTATATGGTTACGTGTCAAAAAGTCCCCAATGACTTGCTTGGCCCAAGTCTGTTCGTATCGAGAGAGAGGAAATACCAAAAAAGGAGATTCGTTGCTGTTTCCCCCTTTAGCCTGCTCCCCCGGTCCCTGTTTTCCCATGCATGTCGTTGTCGTTGTTGTTGTCGTGGATATCTCTGGTATAAAGCTGTTTCATTCGGTCGTTTCGTCGCAAAAAGAATCCACATATGGGGGCCTCTCAAGCGTCCATGTAGCAAGTTGGTGGGCCTTGGTGTTAAAACCCCAGGCCGTAAAGAGAAAAAAATCTACAAGCATCATATATCCTGGAAATCTCGCACATTGCGCCGGTGTTTGAATGGGAACCAAGATATCAAAAAAGGTAGGCAAGAGGTAAAGAATTTACGGGAAAAATTAGAAAAGACAAGAAATAATAAAAAATGGGCTCCATGGCAACAGGGGGAATCATGCTTGCTGGAAATCATGAGGAAAAAAGCAGGGATAACAATGTGGAAACTCCTCGCTATGCATGACTGGGCCATCATCTTCGGGCCGTAACAATGTGTGCGCAACGCGAAATATCAAGTAATTGTCGACGTGGGTATCAATGCAAAGCCGAACACCAAATGCGGAAAAAGACATACTATGCCCTGGTCGGGTTGATGTTTTCCAGCTCGCTACGCTGGCGCAAGTACTTAGCGGCAAGTTGATCGCCACCCTTCATGGATTGCTCCATCCAGTGTTGTGCCACGCACATGGTCATGGGATCACTGCGCGCAGGGTCCTGGGAGGCCCTTCTCTCGCGATTGAGAAGTTCAGTCTTGAAGACCTCGCTGGGCTTGGTAAGCGGCAGTACAGTCCGGTGGATGAGCTCAGGTGAGGTGAGGTAGAAGATGGCAAGTTCGCGCTCGGCAACCGAGTCGCCTTCTTTGGCAGTAATGAGAAGCATGCGTCCTGCATCTTCCATGGTGTACTTCGACAGGGGTTCGTCAACTAGAGGTGGTAGCGAGGATGATGCGCCGGCCTTTTCGGCGGAGCCACTGCTACTGGCCTTGCCTGCGTCGCGCTTCGAGTTTTGTGTGATGACCTCATCAACAAGCTCGACCATGATGCGGCAGACATCTTGCTTCAAACCAAGGGCAGCGAGGCCGACGTCCCAGAATGCTTTGCCACGTGCAGTCTTGTCAAGCATCTGCGCTGGTACAAAGGACGCGATGAACTGCAGGTCTCTGAAGAGTGTCTTGGGACGTATGTTGGCATCTCGTAGGAGCCCTTGGATGACCTCTACAATCATGTCCGTGCTTGGTGGTCCGACAGGCGAACGAGCACCGTTGCGCGGCAGGGGTGATGCGTTGCTCATGCGATCTACATTCATGCTTTGAGAGCGACGCTCCTCGCAGTTGGCAATAGCTTCTTCCAGATTCTGTGCACGTGATACCTGGGTTGCTGGCTCGCGAGAGCTGAGTTCTGGCATGGCGCCTAGGGTGGGTGACTGAGGTACAGGAGGCAGGGTTTCCCGGCGGTTGTTGTTGTAAGAGCGACCTGTCCGGGAAGACAAGGAAGCTATGATGAGGAGCTCCAGTTCATACAGCGCATGAAGCTTGGAGTAGGGGTTGGGGTGCGTCTGGAACCTACTAAGTAGCCGTTGGAACGCCACATTGTATGGGAACTCCAGCAGGCCAGCTTTCTTCGCGGTGGCATTACCAGCCGATCGCGAAGTTGCGTCGCTGGAGGTTGAAGAGTGCTCTCCAGCTGATTGGTGAGCGTCGGAAGCAGCAGCATGCTGAAAGGTTGCAACGGGAGGTGCAGCTGAACTACGCTCGGTGCGACCAAGCGCCTCCAACGGCACACTCCGCTGATCAAGCGTCTGCTTTCGGATGTTCTTTGTGCTCTTCTTCTTGGCCAACTTGTTTTTCCGCTTGCGTTCTTCTTCGTCTCTGCGCTCGATGCAGTCGTCGAGCAGATCACCGCCGAACCATGAGTCCGTCTCACTGCCATTCGCAAACACCATAGTTCCAAGATCGCTCAGTAGAAGGCCTGTAAGCGTCTGCTTCAAATCGAGCATGAAGCGACGTTTGTCCTCGTTGACCGTCGCAGACTGTTTCAGCATGACCGTACCCTTGGAAGATGAGGCTGTTCGCGGACGAATGCTTGTGGCGTTGGTAGGTGATTGTGCCTGCGTCTGGAACGGCGACCAGAAAGTAGCCATGGGGTCGATGGACAAAACAGGCGACGATGCGCCAAAGTAGTCGGGAGAGTCCATGGGGTTTCTAGCCCAAGGGCTCTGGTCGAAGCTTGACGAACCATTGCGGTTGGCCGCGGAACGTAGACTGCCGTGACTTGGGCGTTGGGAGAAGTCAGGGTTGCGCGATCCAGCGCGGCCGTGTGTTTCGTACTCCTCGTCGCCCGCAATGGAAAGGGTGCCGACACCGGTCAGGAACAAATCGCCCTTTTGCCGTCCGCTCTCGAGGATTTGCTGATCGCGCTTGTAAAGGTCACTGGCCCAGAGCACTGGCCCGTCCAGGAGACCCTCACCAATGACCTTGGTGACGCATTTGTCGACTTCGAGGCAGAAGCGGTGGATTCGCTCTTCACCCTTGCAGAAGTTCTCCACGCCGTACTGCATGAGCCACTTGAGGGTGATTTCCGACTGCTCATCGGAGAGTTTGTTAGGTCCGCCAAAGTCTTGCGAAGCCGACATGAGGTCAACCAGTTGAGCTTCATTCTGGCGTAGGAAGCTGTTGGCATTCCGTGATCGGGAACCGGATGGGCCCTTGGCATTGAGTGTCTTTGACTGTTGGTCCATGATTTTGAGGGCGAGTGCTACGTTCCTGGCATCCTCGTATGGCTTGGACGTGCGGACATCTGTAATGTACCACATCTTGTCTCGCAGGTTCTTAAACGTCAGCATCATCTCGTTGACCATGCCGTCTGATCTCTCCTGCGATTGCTTGAGCCATACAAACCAAGCTTCGAATTCCTCGATAGCGTTGGCTGCTTTGCTGAGTAGATCTCTCGGGCCGCGCGAGAAGTAGTTGAGAAGAGCAGCGTATCCGTTCTTCACCAAAGTCGGAGAGCTGAGTCTTCGCAAACTCTGGAGGGTCTTGTAGTACATGTGCGCATTGACAAAGTCAGACCGGGCCTGGCACTGGTACATGGCTGTCTCTAGCATTGTAACAAGGACAGAGTTGTTCTCCTGCTTCTCGCCAGCCTGCGGGTTGCTGTGACTCCTGGGGTATTGGGGAGAGCGACGTGCCGAGACATTTCTTTGGCTTGCAATCATGTTTGTAAGCTGACTGTGACCCGGGGTGGAGTTGTACGGGTTGCGCGACCCGAGGTTCTCGCTGGCGTTCCGCACTGGGCCCCGTCCGCGGGTGCTTTTACGCGTCGTCATTCGGTTGCTAAAGTTCTTCGATTCGCTGTCGGGTGCTAGCTCTTTGGGGATTTCGTAATCTTCTACCAGCTTAGCAATCGCCTCCTTTAGCTGGTGGTAGTCGTGACCAAGGTCGAATCTGTCCGCAGTACCCTCGTCGTCACTGCTGTCGCTGTCTGGAGAGTCTTCATCATGCTCCTCTTCGTCATCAAAGTCCTTGCGCATGCGCGGCTTGAGTTGCTTGCCATCAGCGGAAATGTAAAGCACAGCCCATCGCTCGGCACATGGATGGCATGAACCAGATGCCGCTTCAGCGCCGAGAATGCGAGTCATTTCCGAGCATGCCATGCGCAGGCGTTTCCCGTAGAGCTCTGTCGGAGCCGGTCTCACATCGGTCTGCTGTTCAGTCGATGTCGAGTTGCTGTCCAAAAGTGGCTCGCGCGAGGTCTGATCGCTCGTCATGGAGGAAGCGCTAGCACTGAGAATAGAGCTGGCATCAGTCATGGAAGCAGCAGCATTGCGGAACGGAACCGACATTCCAGACATTGACGAAGCTGATGACGCTAGACCAGCACGGCGCTGGCTGTCGTTGTCCATGTGACTAGACGAAGGGCGACGCTCCGGAAAAAGGGCATTGACCAAGGTGACAATGTCAGCTGGCGAAAGAACAATAAAGGGCTGGACTTCGACAGTCTCCCGGGGCGAAGTGATGGCCTTGGCTGGGAGAAGGATGGGCTTTGAAGGAGTCTTGGTATGCTTGAATCGGGCCAGAATATTCTCAACGTGGGTGCGGATCTCTGGTAGAACTGGATTTTGCTGCTTCCTAGTATCGAAGTTAGCAGTGTATTGCTAGAGTCTATCGCAATAGAGCCGTACCAGTTGTATGTCATGTCGAGTACCTGCTTCTGCGCTCTGATGGCAATCTCCTTGAGAATCTTCTGACGAGCATGCTCGCTGATGTGGTGGCCAATCATGATGCCATGCGTCTACTAATTGTTAGTTTACAAAAGTCGATACTGGGGAAGTGCAACATGCCTCGGGGTGAATGATGGCGTTCAAGAGGAAGGAAGAAAACAGCCAACGTGAGACAAAGAAGTTTTGCGACGCCTTGCGGGCGCCCCTCTCGTTCTCCTCGTTCAGCTTCCGGAGGATAGCGTTTCCAATCTCGAGTACGCCTTCCGGAATACCACCAGCACTGGGCTCGTCGTCAACGACTTCGAAAAGGCGCTTGACAGCCTTGTCGAAGAACTCGTCAGCAGCAATAGTGTCCTTTGTGCTCCTCGGGACTGGCTGCGATGCAGATCGCATACCTGACTCCTCGGCTTTCTCGAGCAAGAACTGGCCATCCTGCAGGGTTTGCATGAGATAGAGCTCCAAATTGGCTTTACCTGGCCATTCGCGCATACCGGCCCAAACATCGAGGATTGTCCTAATGAAGTTGTGGCTGATTTTGGTGTCCTTGATTAGCTTGGCGCAAACGGTGGCCCATACATCCGTACGGCGAAGGTCCTCGGCAGAATCCGGACCGGACGAGTTGGCGAAGATGGTGTAGATGAGAGCGGAGAGGGGGTCATGGCGTTGGAAAGACAGAAGACGCTCTATGGGGTTTGCGCCCTGTTGCTGGGCCTTTTGGGAGCCTACGTTCCGACCGCGAGCCTGCATGGCCATGACGGAGTCAATAGGATCCATGGCCTGGCGGAAAGAGGTGATTGCGGTGAGCTCTTGCTGCGAAAGACTGGAAATGCGGGTAGCGAGAAATTCAGGGTTGGTGCGAATCTCAGAAATGAAATCAAGGAGATCATCCAGGATCTTGGAAGGGACCTCGTTGAGAAAGGTGGAGGCAGAGAGGGGCTTCTCAGACCTCATGCTCTTGGACTTGCCGAATTCCAGATCTGGCTCCAGGAGGGCATACTGGCGGGTGGCGTCGCAGGAGTTGCGCACGTCGTTAAGGGCATTGTACAGGGATGAAAAGGACTTTTTGTCGTCTGACCTGAAGTTGTCGACCAGTGTGCGGTATGCAAGCTCCCCGCAATGTACCAGACGTGCGGAGAGGGCGCTAGAGACCAGCCATCGGTGGAGGCGGACCCTGGCGTGGGTCTTGCGCTGCTCCTGGTAGCCCTGGAGGCGGATCAAGTGAGCGAGCTCAGCGAGGGAAGTGGCCGAGGGCGGGATGGCGGCCGTGGGCAGGTACGAGTCTGTGTAGGAGGAAAGGTCGGCGGGGAGCAGGCGGGGCAGGCGACCGGCGGGCGCAGACATGGAGGCCGACATCTGGGGACGCGGAAGGTTGGAGAGGCCATGGCGGTCACTGCCGGCGTCTTGTGACAGGCCCGGTCGAGTGCCCATGGTGGTGATGGTGGTCGTGGTGGTCGTGGTGGGTGGTTTGGGTGCGCGAGGCGAGGGCGACCTGGGCGGACTGGAAGACCGCGGCGGAGCCTCAGCAGGCGGGTCGTCGACTTGAGATGTATGGCACAGAGGCGTGTGGCTTCTTGACGAGAGATGGGTGACGGTGGGCGACACGGCTAATGGACTTGGGTCAGCGTGGATTCGCGTGCCAGCTCATCGTACAGAGCGCCTTGATGCGAGCCTCAGCTATTGGGCCCAGGCACAGGCACCGGCACAGGCAGATGGAGGAGCGGGAATACAAAGGCTAGAAAAGACACCTACGAGGAGGAGGAGTGGTGGATGCCGGCGCCGGGGGCGTGGCCGTAAGTTGGCTTCGTCGCATCATGTCGCCATTCGAGAGCGGCGTCGAAGCCCTACGGAAGGTGCGGACCTCAAGAAGGTGACAGTGATCCTCTACAGCATTGCCAGATGTAGCGATGGTATTGGGAGAGAGAGAACTGCTTTGGGCACGACTCTCCACTGCTTGGACGTGTGCGCTGGCGCGTCTTGACTCTTTAGGAGGAATGGGTACAGTAGCGAGGCGAGCGCGGCGTGATTGGGCGCCTGTCTCGAGTCCCTGTAACAACGGCGGGCAAGTCACGACTGCAGCTCAACGGCCCCGTCCAAACATGCAGACCGCCTGTGTTGTTCACGGCCTCTGTCGACATGGATCCGGCCAGGCGATGACTTGCAGGACCAGCACATCGCCGTGGACCGTGGGACGAATGAGGCCGCCTACACGCTGCATCACGCTGCAGCCCGCCCAAATGCCTCACAGCGACGAAGAGCGAAGAGCCCATTGACCCTCTTCCGCCCACCGGTTCCGTGCCAGGCCATCCCCGCCGAGCACAGAGACTCGTCGACAGCGCATGCCTTTGATCGGCGCTGTCGCCATCTCTCCCAGGCGCAGATGCTTGGGCATGTCGCCATAGAGGATAGAGTTGAGGGAGGGGAGGGGCTACTACCGCCGCTGCCCCTCCACCTCCTCCATCATGGCCGTGGCCGCCCACCACCACACCAGCAGCCCAAAGCACATCAACTCTCAAACACGCTTCTCCGTTGCATCTGCACACTCTACGCAACGCCTCGCCCCCGGCAAATCAAGTATCCGCATCTCTTGTCGCCCTCGTCATGTGAGGGCTGTCGAGTGGAGTCGCCCTCTGCCCCTGCGCTGCCAGCACATCAAGCGCAAGGCATGCTGTCAAAGGAGGTCCATGCAACATGCTGCACGCCAAAACATCGCGTCGCGCTGCTGTGAACCGTTGTTTTCCCACCTCATCTCGCAGTGCATGGCTAGTGCGATGCGATGGGTATCCCTACTCCATCCAATGAGCCTCATCGGCGCACCGCATCTTGCTTGACACTATCGCTGCAACTTGCTGCGGAGAGTTTTTCTTTTTGGCACCTCTGCAGCAATAATGCATCTGCACTTGCCTTCTAGTTGTTGCCCGCGATATCGCCATCTGAATATTACGAGATGAAAATGTCTACCAAACAAGTTCCCACCCATTCGAGTGTTTTGAACCGTTGCATTTGAACTGGTGGCCTACCTGGCCTCCTACCTGGCCCTCGGAGATCGTCTTGCCCATCTGCCGGTCGCGTGCAAATACCCCGCTACCACGATTTGCCGGCTGGCGGCAGACCGCTTCTTGCTTAGGTACCGACAACCGCTCCACCTACCCAACCTCAGCCTTGGGCTGACGCTCATATTGCCCAACCGTTGCTATGCGCCCATGTACACTGTGCAACATGGGAAACTGTGCCAAATTCCGCCGAAACCCGCTTTGAGGCGTGGGCGTAACGCCTTGCCCGAATGCCACTTGACAAGCTGCGATACCCCCGGAGCACCCGCGACTCCATCAGAGCTTGCTATTTCCGACTCGCAGTCATGCCATGGCTTCCCTGAGCAGAGGCGCGACACGTTTCCGGCTGTGCTGTACTTGACGTTGCCACCAGACTCTCCTCCACTCACTTTTATCGTCGACGTCGCTGTAACCCTGCCACTCTTCAAGCCCCAACTCATCCCGTGCATTCGTGGCAAATGTCTTCGCAGCTGACACGGCGCTTTCATTCAAAGCCCAGAGAACAAGCTCTCTCTGGAACTGCCCATCCCGAGACGTCGACGTGGTCATGAGGGAAAACATGTCTAGCTCACGCTCCTTTGCAAAGTGCTTCATCGCATCAAGAAAAGCTTCTGGTGGTGACGCGCTAGCTTCGTTGCCAGCTTTGTCCTGCAGGAATTCAATGGGCTTGACGACTGAGCTGACACCCAGCTTCTGGCCCTGGTCCCATTGCTTGTAGTCCTTCCGCAGTATGTCTTGCAGCTTTAGGCTTCCAATGTCCTTCTTTGCTGCATCGATCTCCTTATAGAAGCTGGTACGATCGAAGCTTGCAGCAAGTTGGGCACACATCATGATTTTGGCTTCGAGGTACTCGACTGCTTCACGGTCATGCTCGGTGGTTTTGCTCGCGTCATGGAGATTGGCCGTGTCGATGAGGATGCTGGCCAATCCCAACTGAGCGACGTCCGCATCCCATCGTCGAACGAATGCCGCGTCGTTTGACAAGCTGTCGCCTTGTGCGTGGGCTGCACCAGAAGACATGGCCGACCCAGAGAGGACCTCCCACGATTGCCGACAATAATTCGCTACCAAGCTAGTGCAGCTACCGCTTTTTTCCATGATGCGAGGCTCGTCACCTGTGTCTGCTGGCACCTTCCCCTCGTCATCGTGATGGTCAATAACGCCAAGGACGCGATCAACGTAAATCTTGCCCAATTGACCCTGGAGAGCATTGTGGTCTACGAGAATCCATTTGGTGTTCTCGGGTGCAAGCTTGGATGCTATGTCCGATAACGCAGGAAGGTCATCAAGCGTGATCAAATGCTTCGACTCGATGTTAGCGTGCTTGAACGCGGCAAGATACTCAGGTCGCAATTGGATGTCGGCAGCTGGAATATTCGTGATTGGTACATAAACTGGACTGAATGCATTCTTGGGCGGCGACATGGACCGAATGTATGCGTACAGAATGGAACATGACATGGAATCGAGGTCTGGATGGCATGAGTACGGAAAGCGCCATTGTGGAGCGGGAGTCATCCTCACCCGCAGACTCGTTGCCAATGACAAATGTGATCTTCTGACTGGAGTCGACCGCATTACGAAGTGCGCCTCGCGCGTGAGCGAGAAAACCTCGCAGTGAGTTCCTCGGCACCGCCATGTTGCTATGTAGCGGTGAGCCGTACAGTTATTTTGAGAGAGAGCGAAGAAGCGGGCGAACGATACTAGGACATGACGTATTGCGCGCTCGGGCCACAACACGTGCTCAACGGAGATTGGAAACAACGAAGCTCAACGTCTGGTGGGGAAGAGCGGTGTCAATACATGATGAAGACGAGCTTCAGAGGTAGAATTTGTGGTTCTCTCGGAGATGAGCATTTTGGTCGGAACGGGTCCTGGACAGCGCCAAAGACCCCGCAGAGCTTACTTGCTACCTACCCAGCGCTTGGAAAGGCGGTCCAGACTGTCAGCCTTCCGCTTCATGGCTGCCGCCGCTCTTAGTGGGGCCTCGCTGATTTGTTCAAGCTGAATTATTCAGTTGAGTTCGACGCTTCCGGCGGGTACACCTTTGGTACTCCGTAGCCGACGAGCGAAAAACTGCATAATGGGGAGCATCTCTTCACGGCTGCTAGGCATACCGTCACCGTTCTTCTTCCACTCCTTGATCTCAATGTACTCGAAGGCGTCTTTAAGCTTGGAAGTCGCGCTGTCAGTGACTGCAGACTTTTTGCTTGCCTTGCAGATGAGCACTGGGGTCTTGCTCTTATTTTCCAGCGCCTTGAGTGACACGGATTGTGATAACGGGCCACCAATACTGATTACGCCGCCCAGTTCGTCGCCGTCAAGCTCGGCAGCAGCCTGCAGCCCAACCATGCCACCTTGTGCGAACCCAAATATCATAATCTCGCGCGCTTTGTAGCCACACTTTGCTATCAGCCCTTCGCGAATAACCTCGTCCAACACCAAGTGTGTCGACTTCGTGAGGCCAGTGTCCATGTCCATCTCGCCAGTGTTCGAGTCGAATATCATGTCTTCACCCCAGTGCATCCCTCCAAGGTCGAACGGCAGAGGGTTGGGTGCCTGTATTGCTACACATGCTGTCTCTGGAAGATTCAGCTGTTGCCCGAGCTTCGTAAAGGGCTCGTTTGTGTCGCCGAGGCCGTGCAAAAGGATCAAGACGTTCGTCGGCGGCTGTGAAGAAGGCGCTGCACTGGTTAGCGGAAGCGCAGGAGGTACTGCCGGAGCTGACATACGGGGTGTAATGCTTAAAACTACTGATGATGGAAAGTCGGCTTTGGTGGGGAGTCGACTTGGCATATTGTCGTGAAACAGCTGGTGTGGCGGAGCGCAAGCTAGGTTGGTCGATTGGATTCGAGGCAATAAGACGATCGCGAGCCTCGGGAGATCTCCGCTCACTAAGCGACCAAGCTTTCCCCCTCCGTCGAAGCCCCGCTCTCTTTATGTCTCTCAAGAGGCCGTCGAAATCACAAAAGCAAAGTGAAAACATCATAGCTACTGCTCAAAGAGCCATGGTACATATCGGCACCGTCTCGCAGCTGACGTGGTTCGTTGTCGCAGCCCAGAAGGCCTATGATGCAAGGCTAAGCTTTACCAAGGAAGCTTGGCTGGCTTGACTCTTAATCCCGCAGCTCCCATGCCCACTCATGGACCCATTACGCACACATCTATACCGCATCGGGCTGTCTATCATGGTCTCGCACGTACTAAGACGACATGTGGTCCAATCAACCGGACTGTCGGACGGCCTGGCCCATAATGTGGCGCAAGATACCTCACTACTGAGCCACAAAAAGACCCTGTATGGCTGAGTGATGCTTGAATGAGGGGCATGATCGGCCCTTATGAATCGTTTGGACGGTTACAACGGAGGTTTTGATGCTGGTCGATGATGACGCGGCGGAAGCGTAGAGTTGCAGGTAGCTCTTGCACGTAGGTATTTAAGGACAGGTGCAGTGCCCTCGAAGCGGTCCTCAACATCCAACTTCTTCTATCAAGCTTCTGAACACGTACTTTAAAGACTCTGTACCTCCAAATCGAACACAATGGGTTTCTGGGGTATGTTACTCCCGTTCCAACATTGACCAGTCAATCGATGCTGACATCTGGCATCAGACAAGAACGAAGACAACTACCAGCAGGTGTACGAGAATGACAACTTTGAACAGAACAAGGCCAGCCTAGGACATGAAGCGATAGCGGGAGGCGCTGCGTTCATGGGCTTCAAAGCGTTTGAAGACCATCAGCGCAAGGAAGGTCCGTGAAGATACCTCTATTCTCAAATCGTTCATGCTAATGGATCTCTTAGGCAAGCCGGTTTCCCACCAATTCGCCAAGGAGCTTCTTGCTGGCTTTGCTGGCGCCGAGGTAGGCATTGACCGAGACTTTAAATCAGTCTTGGGTCCCTAACAAATTTAGGTTGACCGCCTTGCGGAAACAAAGGGCGAGGACTGGTTCGACCGCGAAAAGGCTAAGCGTGATGCGCAACACCACGCTGAGCGCATGTACGACGAGCACTACGTTGACAACCACGGCGCCGACCAGTGAGTAGCGTCAATGCAAAGAATGAATGTGAGAGATATACTGACTTGATACGCAACGCTTAGATACGACCCTAACCAATACAGCCGCCCGCAGAACTTCGAAAGGCGCGGATGGTAGACGGAACAGGGCGGGCTATGATTGGCGAAGTCGCGTGGGAGCACGTTGGAGCAACCAGATTCAACGGCCACTAGCTGACATGTCCTACGCACCCATGTAGTTGCTTTTGTCCCTACATGATATAGTACAAAATGAATTTATGTACACGTTCACGGCATCGACACCACTCCTTCATGTTATCGTTCCTCAGGTTCTAGAATTGGCTGAGGGGTCTGGCGCGTTATGACGTGGGCGCCAATTTGCCAATCCGCCAAGTTGGCCATGATTCGTGCGCTCGTTGACCGAAAGACATTCTCCTCAGCGTGACAGCGCTCGTAGCTGTGCTGAACCCTTGGATCGTCGCACACGAGCAGCCTCACGCGCACTACCGCAGTCGTAAAAGAGCGAGACGGTGCCTATTGCTGCTGGTTGCGACCCCATGCATTTGCAAGGAACGCGCCGTACTACCCCTTCACCGCGTTTCGCTATTGACGCGCTGGCGAAACAAGCATGAAGTTTGCAAAGTGAGAGGGACGCTGGGAACATCACCAGCCACAGCTACTGACAGCGTGCGACAGGGAACTTGAACGCGATCTCGTCCCGGAGTGGCGGCTCAAATACCTAGACTACAAGGTGCGCCGACAAATCCGTTAGCTTGCATCTAGTACCAATGATGAAGCTACTGACAGTGCTTCTAGACGGGTAAAAAGAAGCTCAAGGCCATCGATCGAGCTCTCCGCAATGTCGATTCGACCCCTCGACTGCGCCGACGTGGCGGCAGCAACGTCCTCCCCTCGCCCTTTGACGCCGCCCCCAAGTACACGTACCTGAACCGCGAGCACACACGACAAGGGGAGACTGGTAGTACCAGAGATGCGGACAACCTGAGAGCGCTTGCTATTACGAATAGCCAGAGCCAGAATAGCTTGCGACGGTCCTCACCACCAGAGGAAGAGCCTTTGACCCGGAGGCGGGGTGAGCTCTCAGGTCTGGGCAGCAGTTATGGCAGCTTCACGGCAGCAAGCCCTCCCAACGGGCCCCCTAAACCCGCTACCAACGACACCAAAGCACCACCGTCTTTAAAACTCCCCGGTGCAGCCCTCGATCCTGAGAATGCCTCTCCCCATGTCGCCTCGTCTGGGGATTCGCTCGCGCGGCACAAGACTGTTACGCTGCCCCCTCCTGCAGAGCCCGAGACGGACAATGCTTTCGAGGTTGGGAAGACGAAAACGCCCAACAAGCATCATGCCTCGCTGCCCGCCAAATACAAGAGCGTCTTTAGCCCCAAGCGCATGAACTCGACACCCGGCCCCATCACCCAGTCCAAGGCACGCCCAGCCTCACGCCGCCTGTTCTCCCTGAGCCACAAAACGCCCCCGGCCAGTCCGGGCGACGTACCACTGGAAGCCTATCGCGATCTCGACTTTCGCCAGGCCGAATTCTTCAACTTCCTCGACGGTGAATTGAATAAGATCGAGACGTTCTATAAAGAGAAGGAAGAAGAAGCCACCAATCGTCTGGCTGTCCTGCGCGACCAGCTTCACATCATGAGAGACCGTCGCATCGACGACATCATAAAGCGGCAGACGGACAAGGCCAACGCCAGAGCACACAAGAAACACGATGGCGGCCACGATCTCACCAGTGGTCAAAACAGCAGTGAGGGCGAGGGAAACCAAGAAAGCTGGGTGACAGGGACAACACTCAAGGATACCTTTATGAACCCCATCGACGCTGCAATCGAAGCCATCAACGCGGGCAAGTACGGGAAGAGCACCAAGAATATAGCGCAGCTTGCAACACCCGCCGCACTCCAACCGAGGGACCACCCCGACAGTCGTCGCGACTTTGCTCGACGTCCCGACTTGCCAGATGTGCCATACCAAACCGCAAAGCGAAAGTTGAAGGTAGCGCTTCAGGAATACTACAGGGGACTGGAGTTGCTCAAGGCATATGCTCTGCTCAACCGAACTGCCTTCCGCAAGATCAACAAGAAATACGACAAGACTGTCAACGCACGCCCATCATCTCGCTACATGAATGAGAAGGTCAACCACGCCTGGTTCGTCAATAGCGACGTCATCGAGGGACACATCAGGGCAGTCGAAGATCTCTACGCGAGGTACTTTGAAAAGGGCAACCATAAAGTAGCCATCGGAAAGCTGCGCATTAAGATTGCGCGTGCAGGCGACTACACTGACAACACATTCCGCAATGGTCTTTTGCTATCAGCGGGTGTTATTCTTGCTGTCCAAGGCCTCATCAAGGCAAGCAGTATAACCGACCTGCATGATCCAGATGAAAGCTCACTTGCAATGAATACGAGTTATTTACTACAGGTAAACAGCATATAGCCCCAGTAATGACGCGGCTAACCATTCTAGATTTACGCTGGATACTTCTTGATCAACTTCCTTACTCTTCTCTTCTGTCTCGCGTGTCGTGTCTGGCACGAGAACAAGATCAACTATATTTTCATTTTCGAATACGATACCCGTCACCATCTGGATTGGAGGCAACTTGCAGAGGTTAGTCGATTGCCCCTGTGAATTCTACTCGGACTAACATGCGGTAGATTCCATGTTGGTATTTGTTTATGCTTGGACTGTTTATGCAAATCAACTTTCATCAAGTCGGCGGACAGCGTCTGTACCTGTACTATCCGGTCATGCTGATTGGTATATCGGTCGCTCTCTTGTTCAATCCCTTCAGAGTATTCTACTTCCGGACTCGTATGTGGTTATTGTACTCGCTGGTAAGTATCCTGCATCCTCGTAACACTGCTCGTGCTTATCATTTCCAGTGGCGCTTGATGCTCGCCGGTGTATATCCTGTCGAATGGCGCGACTTTTACATGGGCGACATGTTTTGTTCCTTGACCTACAGCATGAGCGTAAGTCGATTGCACTTGCTTCTAGCCTTCAACGCTGACTTCAGTAGGGCATTGCTTTGTTTTTTTGCTTGTACGCACACGACTGGAACAACCCACCACAGTGCAACTCGTCCCACTTGCGTGTCACTGGATTCCTTAGTGCGCTGCCTGGTGTGTGGCGGTTGCTGCAATGTCTCCGCCGTTACAAGGATACTGGCAACAAGTTCCCCCATTTGTTAAACGGCGGAAAGTACACCGCGACTATTCTCTTCAACGCGACACTGAGTATCCACCGTATGGACAGCCGGACCTCCACCAAGGCAGTCTATATCACGTTCGGAATCATCAACGGTATCTACACCAGCTTCTGGGACATTTACTACGATTGGAGTTTGGGTGACCCGCACGCCAAGCACCCTTTTCTACGAAAAGAGCTCGGGTACAAGAAGGTGTGGTGGTACTACACGGCCATGTGCATCGATCCCATCTTGCGAAACAACTGGGTCCTGTACACCATCATACCGCTCCAACTCCAGCACTCAGCCGTAACGTCCTTTTGCGTGTCCCTCACCGAAATCATACGCCGAGGCATGTGGTCAGTCTTCCGGGTAGAAAACGAACACTGCACCAATGTCGGCCGCTTCCGAGCAAGCAGAGACGTCCCTCTCCCATACTCTCTCCCCCCGGAGGAAGAAGAAGAAGACCACACATCCGGTATCCCGCGCGGCCCCGTCCAAATCGACGAAGAGCAACCCGATGAACAACACCCCTGGTCCTCGATCGAAGCCCAAGGCAACCTTCCCGCCACAACCTCAGGCACAGATTTCGACCGCGCCCAAGCCCCCGCCCAAGCTCCCGCCCGCAGACGTCGTCCCGGCGGCGGTGGCGGCCCCCAAGACGACTCCTCCTTCCGCCCCTCGCCCCTCCAACGCGCTTTCACCCATGTCGGCGACATCTTTCGCGACGCCCACGCAGAAGACTTTGAACGCAAAATCAAACCTGAACTCGGCCATGATCCGCGCGACGCAAGTAAAGTCGTCGACGACGATGACGATACCGACGACGACGATGACGACGACGAAGACTCGGAGAATGAAGTCGTTGTCCAACGCGAACAGGCTGCTGCAAGGGCGAGTGAGCGTGTTAGCGATGGCGTGCGCAGTTGTAGTAGTCATGGTGAGGTGGATGTTGATGATGAGGTTGGCGATGATGAGGAGCAGAGTGCGTTGGATAGAATTAGAGAGGATTTTGCGGTGGGTGTTACGGGTGCGAGGTCGGATCGGACGCGTTCTTGAGGTTCTGTGTGTGAGGGTGGTGGTGGAGGTAGATAGTATGATTATGATGACTTTTATTTCTCTTTCTCTTCCGTGGCCTTATTTTGATTTCTCATGTGTGTGTGTGTGTGTGGATTATACACACTCTTTTGCTTTGAATACTCTTGCTACATGACATCTGTCTACCACTACTTGAGAAGAAGTGCGTAGGTATGTGGTGATGAGAAACCAACTCGACCATGTTTTCTTTTTTCTCACTACGCTCGGTCCACATATGCCATCTCTTCACCATCTCTCTCTCTTTTCAGTATCCAACCACCCGTTCACCCCGCACCGTTCTAGACCCTCACTCCAACTCCAGCCTTTGAAATTTCACACCCCATTGCTTTTCTTCTTCTTCTTCTTCTTCTTCTTCTTCTACACAGTCAGCTAGGTAATGCATAAAACGCTAATAGTTATCTTATTAAGCTAATATACGCGGGAAAAGACTGGATGGGCTCTGCTAAGTTTTTGATTATGAGACGAGAGGTCAGCGGAGGGACGTATACGTGGACGCGTCTGGTTATGGCAGGAACGGGGTCTTAGGTGTGTGTTGGGTATGTGTTACCAGGGGGGTGGAATTGCGGGATTATACGCGCATGTTATAGTATTATTACGTGCGTGGGCTGGAGATGGATTTCAAAGTAGAGGGGGAGAGAGCGTGATACAGGCTTAGCAGAAGAGGCTGTGATATAACTAAACAACCTCCCAATACAAAGCACAAAAGCGCAAAGCGGAGTTTAGTCCTGGTCGGGAATTTCGTTTATTTACTTAAATTAGCCAAATGTAAGAGGAAGAAGAGAACGTAAACCCCGAAGGTTAGGTTGATAAGATTATACACTACACACTATACACTATACCACAGTAAAAGCGATGGCAAAGTATGAGACAGCGAGATAATAAGCAGAGAATCATCATGTGAGTAGGGCGGAAGAGGTAGATATCGGGGTGTTCTTAGAAGGGCTGGATGGCTGAAGGGCGGGAGTGTAGTATGCGACGACGAGGTTTAAAGGGTTTGTTGCGCGGTCAGAGTGAAATGTGTGGGTTGGTGGGTTGATGCTGGGGTATTGGATTCGTGCCGTGGGATAAACGACGTTGTAATTGCTGGTGGGGTGTTTTGGGCTGGGTGCTGGATAGTAGTAAGTTATTGCGAGAAAAGTGGCTATACTAAGTGACTTCGCTCGTTCCAAGTAGCGAATTCATAACCAGTACCAGAAACGACAATATTTCTCTTCGTCGCCCCCGGTATACTCCAAAGTCTAGTAATCGAAACAACTCTTCAACTAACACGTTTACCGTTTCCACAGCAACACATATCAAATCCTAAAGCTAACACATCCAACACGACCAATTTCCCTCTTCGCAAGAAACTAGTCCTAAGAACGAAAAAAAGGGGGTTAGAAATAAGTGCCGAGATCGAGATCTTAGACTATACCATGTGCCAAAGGTTTTCTAGTGTGTGCGGGCGGGAAAGCAGCAATTATAACAGAGTCGACAAATCATGCCATGGCGTTGCATAAACGCTCTCATATGCGAAGGAGGCGGTACAAGAGGCGCGTTGCAAGGACCATCCCTAGTGGCTGGGAGCCCGTGGTCGGGACGAAGCGAGTGGAGCTAGTGCGTTTGGAGCAGGATACCCGCATGGATGAGGCAGTCGACTTCGTCACGACTTTCGAGATTAGGCGCGTCGGGTGCAGGGAGAAGGGTGACTAGAAGGCTGTGCGATGGATTTCTTGGAACGATGGATCTTTTGGTGAAGTCAACGATGAGATGGAACGAGAGATCTATATCCTGAGTCCTCCGCGGCAGTCTGAGACGCAAAACAACACTTGGAATAAATATAGAGTCGTCTTGATTCATGACCGCAAACTAACCCGATAATGCCGTGACAGTCGCATGGACGCTGCTTCTAGCGTCAGGAACTGGACGGGGAAATGAGACGGATCATCGCTCATCTCGCGCGTGGAAACGAGCCGCAGAAGATGGTAGTGTCCATGGGCGAATTTGGACATTTCCGATAATTGCCATAGATGGTGGTGGCGAAGAAGAAACATCGTTGACGTCTCTGTCGAGCATGGACGAAACGCGATATCACGTGCATCGAGGGGACATCACCACTATGTATGCACCTCAGCAGCTGCGATGATCGGAGGCTGTCATGTAGTAGCGCCTTGTCACACCGGTCATTCCAAGAGTTTGTGAGACAGGTTCCGCGGGGTAGGTCACCGTCCTAGTTACGATTGGACCTCGTAAAACCCCGGGGATGGCGCGACGACATGCATGCGGTTTGTCCCGTAAGCTATTGGCGCGGAAAGTTGCACAGCAGGACAGGAGGGGGCGAGCAACACCAACATGTTACTCGGACGCAAGTTGGTGTGATCAAAGTCGGAGCGCCTCGTGATGCTTGGTGACGCCACCAGTAACGTGTGGGCGCGATATGACATGTTACTCAACAAATGCTAAAAGGACTACAAGCTCGCTGCGAGAGGTGACGGCGAGGATTCCAGGCCCAAGCAGTCGAACAAAGCAAATGGGAATACTGCATTACTGCATCAAGCGCGGCAGCCGTGTAAGTGGCGACGACAAAGGTGGAAAGTGGAAAGTACGGTGAGCGTCCCAATACTAGATACAGGGTTACTCTGCCTCTCTCTCTGCATGGCCCCCCTTGGCGGCCAAAGTCACCATGACGTATTGATGGAACGACAAGGGTAGCCCACTCTTGGGCCCCTCCAAGATCTGGTCTAGTAAAACTCAATCGGCGGATTGACACCTGCGAACAGCACTCGTGCGCCAGCTTTTGGTTGAGTCGGCGAGCATGGCGGCCTCGGTCCCAAGGTTTTTTGGTTGCTGCACCCAACGGCGCGCCCACCCACAGACTTGCAAAACAAACGGTCGGGGGGTTTGCAGTAATCGGCATTGGCAGGCGGCACAAGCGAGCTTGTGTTTGGCGTCGAACAGGGAACGGCGGCGAGGCTGCAGCACGTCTATCATAGAATTGCGGGAAAGGCTAGGCATGCACGGTGCATGTCACTCATGGAGGGATTGTGAGGGGAATTATCGGGCCGTGCTTGCTCTCACCTAGCGCCACTATGATAAGCTCCACGGCCTCTTGCCGTTGCCCGTAAAACCTTGATTTCCATCTTTCTTTGGGATGCGAAACTCCTCCACCTCCATTCTCTACTAACTAATCGTAATACCGACAGAATGCCTCCCGACCCCAAAGATGCCCAGTTTCCTATGAAGCAGCTCATCATCATCGGTACGTGTGTGATGTCACGCTTTATTCCACCATGTCTGACGCCCGCACAGGAATATGCCGATTCTCCGAGCCTCTCGCCTTCAACTCCATCCTGGCCTACTCGGTAGTCATGGTTCAGGACCTGGGTATCAGCCGTCACGATGCCTCATTTTATGCTGGACTGCTGGTATCAGCCTACGCAATCGCAGAGGCCATGACTGCCCCATTATGGGGAATGGTTTCTGATATCTACGGCCGGAAACCCGTCGCGCTTATTGGCCTGCTGGGCGTCGCCATGTCAAGTCTTGTCTTTGGTATCGCACCAACCTACTGGGTCGCCTTACTTGCTCGCTTTGTCGGCGGTGCATTGAACGGAAATGTCGCAATCATGCAGACCATGGTCGCGGAGATGGTCAAGAACCCAGCTCACGAGCGTAAGCACCTTAAGCGGAACCGCATTCGGTGGGTCAGGCTAACGCGAAACAGCGCGCGCATACGCGACACAACCCTTTGTCTGGACTTTGGGCGGTATCATCGGTTCAGCAATGGGTGGTTTCCTCGCACAGCCAGTCAAGTTCTACCCCAACACGTTTGACCAGGATGGCATTTTCGGTCGCTACCCATATCTTCTACCGAATCTTGTTGCGGCCATTGGAATCCTGTTAGCCATCCTCCAGGGTATGTTCTTTTTGGAGGAGACCCTTGTCCGCGAAGAGAAGCCAGAGGGAGAGAATGGGATTGCGGACCACCACGACTACCACGATCATCTGGATACGATCAATGAGACCCCCGCAAACGAGCGGAGCCGTCTCCTACCCCCTCCTGCGAACCACCAGCACCTGAATCGCGAGGCTCGTGGCTCAACGGCTGGATCTATGCGCCACCGCGGTTCGATTGCTAGCTTCACTCGCGACCGCTTGGCCTCCATTTCCGTCTCCGGTAGCATCCGACACATTCGCAAGCGAGCCTCGTTCATGGAAGAGGGTATGCCCGTACCATTTGCCCAGGGATTCGATATCCGCCGCTCCTCATTTGGAACCATGCACTCGATTAAGATCCAACAGGATGTGCTTCCGATCCGTGGCGGACCAGCTCCCAAGCCTCGCAAGACGTTCAACCGGACCGTTGTTATGATCATCCTTGCCATGGCCATTTTCGCTTTCCACCAAATGGCCTTTATCTCGATTCTTCCAGTCTACATCCTTGACCCGGCGTCAACCAAGGGCCTGGACTTCCAGGGCGGTCTTGACATGAATCTGCACGACGTTGGAACCTTCCTTACCGTCAACGGATTCATCACGCTATTTGTGCAGGGCTTCATCTTTCCGATCTTTGTGGAATGGGCCGGTGTTTGGAACTCGTTCATTTGGATGGTCATTCTTTACCCGATTACGTACATTATTGTACCCTTCATCAGCGCTTTCCCGCACGAGTTCGAGACTCCGGGAATCTACCTGGTTCTTTTCCTGCAGGCATTCTTTGGAATCATTGTATTCCCATGCGCTTTGATTCTTATGAAGAACGCCATTCCGTCCCCGCTTGTTCTTGGGCGCGTCAACGGTCTCGCCATGTCTGCTTGCTGTCTGGCGAGAACTATTTCATCCCCGCTTGTTGGACTCATCTACTCCCTTGGAGGATCCGCAGCCGCTTGGTTCGGTCTTGCCGCTATAGCTATCATCGGCATTATCCAGTTGATCTGGGTTCCCAAGGAGGATGTTGGCGCAGTCCAAATCGACAACGGCCTCAAGAAGGTCATACATGACGACATGGACGAGGATGCGGTCGACGACATTTCCATCATAGAGTCTGTAAGATGACCAAATTCAAGACGGTCCACAAGCGCATAGTTTGAAAAGCGGTGGATTTCGGAGTCAACAATTCTAGAGCGTTTTGATTTTACAGTTGCATGGTCGTTTGGCGTTTCGGTAAATTCACGTCTTTGAGCTTGGACATGTCAGCATCTCTTGCATAGCGCTTTTGCAAAGCCCCAATTCTATCTTCATGGCCCCACTGGGCTAATGCTCTCAATGCCGTTGCGTTGCTTCCCGCATGTCCCTTTCCAGCAAAGTGTTTGAATTAAGCTTGAGCTAAGCAGTGCACGGTCAGACTGATCTACGAAGATCTTGACTTGGCCCGCAGTGGATCTGCTGCTAGGGACCGGGTACAATAATTTGGCCGAGCTGGCCAACTTTGCAGCATGTAGCATGTTCTGTGGCGGTGTACGCTTGTATGACTTGCAGTAAGGCCATGTATCTCGTTTTGGAGAGGTGATGCGCTTTAGCTTAGGCTCTGGCCTGTACAGCTGTACTCGCCAAGGTAGGTTGAACTTAATAACTAGAGTCTCTGCTCCAAGAAACCAAGTATTTGATACATGCTAGATAGAGTTAGATGCTTCAAATATTGGCAACATCAATTGCTCTAGTTTAGTTCCAAATTTGTGTCGAGCTTTTGGCGCGACGAGACGCGGGTTAAAGCCTTCGCCTCGGCTAGACATTCTCCGACTCCCGGCTTGGCAGGAACCTGCACCTCTCGGAGGTAAGCTGGGCTCTCGACCCTTTGCTATTTCCCACCAAACGCTCCACAACCTTAAATTGCAACCAAGTCTGGTGATGCTTCTCTAGCAGAAGCAACTCACTATGACGCTTGACGCGGCAGCCCGAACATGGATCACTGGGGCGACCCTTGGGCAGACAACAATGCCGAACAACAAAAGTCGCCCATCAAGGACGCGGTGACCTCACCGCAACCGCCTGCGCTTGCGCCTGCCCCGGTCCTTTTGAATGGCTTTCTAGACGATGCAGGATGGGGGAATGAAGATGAGAGCTTTGGGGACTGGACTGCGCCATCTGCGAATGATGCTGCCGTGCCATCTGTCGAGGCGCGAGTGCCTAGCCCTCGCCCTCTGGGGAACGATGAAGCAATCAAAGACGCCCCGCGTTGGGATGTGGAGGAGAAGAATGAGAATATCATACCAGACAGCGGAATTGCATGGACAGAAAATAACGGCGATGCCCCTGTCATTGATAACGTCACCTCGGATACGTCAGAAACCTCGACTACGATACAACCAGACGCAGCCCTAGACCAAGACGAAAAGCCTTCTTCGGGCCAATTGCAACCCGATGACGACTCCTCAGCGCGACCCTCTACCTCACAATCCGAGACTAGCCGCATCGAAGCGCCGGTCGAATCGCCTCGGACATCTTTTGAAGAGGAAGGTGGTGTCGGGAAATATATTGCAGGCGAGGCAAGGATCGAGGAAGAAGCTGCCGAAGTCGGCGAAAAGGAGGAGGCAGAGCCTAACGTCTCTGGTTCGGAGAGCGACAGCACCGAAGATGAGTTTGGTACTTCGACCGCAGACACGCTCTTGACAGACGCTCCTGACCAAAATGAAGCTGCTCAAGGTGACAGCGGAGAACGGAAGGACACGCATAAGCGCTCGGCTTCACGTACAAAGTCAGAGACAGACTCGACGCCCACGACAACCGCCGCAGTTCCACATAGCTCCGATGCATACCATCTCGACACAGCCCTTCTCGATGAGCTCTTCCCGCCCTCCAAAGACGCAAAAGAGCTAGACGATGCCCCCGAAGATCCAGTCTATTCGACTTCAGGCCGCAAAGCCTGGTATAGACTCACACGCAAGCAGACTATGAGGGAATTTAACAGCGGCAACGGCGACGACAACTATATCAGAGTTACATGGGCGGGCTCTCAAGTCAGATCTGAGGTCAACAAGACGGTAGCAAGATGGGCGCGTGAAGACCGCATTTCAGGTACAGGTCCTGGTGCGCGAGCCTCCTTTTACTGGGATACACCGGTGCCAATCGAGCCCAAGATGCCTAGAGGCCACCAGCGCACGAAAACCTCCATTCCCGCCCACATTCCTACTCAGCGTGCAGCTGCTCCAATGAGGCAAAGTCTTCCGCCTGTGGCTACCAATACACCAGCTGCGTTCAACTGGAGCTCCCCTACCTCTACGGTAGATCCATGGAAACAGGATAGTCCAAGTCTCACACCCTCACCTGCCATACCGAGCCCCAACGTAGACAAAGCGCAAATCCAAGAGCTTCGGCCGGTTTCTGTGGATCTCACACGTGGTGTTGCGGGGACACAAGGGAAGACGTCGACAGTCCCTACTGAAACGCCGGCTGTCGCAAAAGCAATTCCACCTCCTGTTCCGACCGCAAACTCGACGGATCCATGGGGAGACCTCAGTGCTCTCGACACAAAGTCTTCGATTCAAGAACAGAGCGCAAATGTACCGGATGACGATGATGATGATTGGGGTGAGATGATATCAAGTCCCACAGTATCTACCCCGATTTCAGCATTCCCAACCTCCCTACCAGCGACACGCGACAACACTCTGTCAACCTTGGCTTCGACCCCTGAGACGCCGCCGGAACGGGATCACTCAGCAGACGCCATGCACGCAGCTTCCATCGTTCGCCTTAGGAGTACGATATCACCAACGTCGGCGATATTTGGCCCCAAGAGTTTTGTCCCGCTGCATGTTGAAAAGGGTCCTATTGGGCCTGGCATTCTGAAACCAGTCAAGCGAAATGCTGCCTCTACGCCTGAAAAGCCTGAAAATGAGGTGCCATTCGAGTCGACACCAAAACCTGTACGAAGTGGTGAGGTGCAACAAGACGTACCGAAAGCGCGCACTGTAGAAGATGCTTCTGCAGGCGATACAAAGGCACTTGGCCCAGCCTTTGACGAAGAAAATTTCTCCGCCTTCGAGTCGAGTACCCTGGACCCAATCCCCACACGCCCCATGACCCCGCCGCCCTCATCTGCTACCGCACAACCCGAACCGACCCCCGACTCCTGGGCTGACGCCGACTTCTCCTTCTTCGAGTCCGCCTCAGCAACAACAGCAACCGCACCGCCTCAGTCCCAGCGCAACCCCTCCGATCCTTTCTCCGTCTTCGAAACCCCCCCTCCTCGTCCAACCAGCAGTGCAGCGTCGTCGGCAAAAACTTTCACCCGCTCATCTCCCCCGCGCAATATGTCGCCATCCAGTATCCAGCCCCTGACTGGAGCGACGAATGCGGCGCAGCGGAGGAAGAATGAGGAGGAGACTATTATTAGGGAGATTGTTGCGGGTTTGCCGGATTTGAGGTATATGTTGTTGTAGTAGTGGGGGTTGTTTCTTGTTGTGGTTGTGCTTGCATCTGATATGTTTTGGTGTTTTTGCGGTGCGTGGGATGGGGGTTTACACTGGCTTAGGGGTGGGTGTGTCGTATATATTCTGTTGAAGATTTCTTAGATTAAGAGGATTGATGACGTTTGAGTTTCTGTTTTTGTGCAGTCGTTCTTGGAGGTTTGCATATCGCGTGTGGTGTAGCAACGAGAGTAGTGTTTTTACGTCTTTACTGCTGTCTTGTTCGTTTCACTGGACTCTGTTTTTTTTTTCAATACTGAGTTGGAAACTTGCATGCGATGATGTGGTGTTTATGGTAGGTCTGCGTTTCACCCCGAGGGCTCTGGTCTGGCTTCCATAGAGTGCTGTTTTGTCTACACGGCCTTCTCCTTGGATTATACACCGCAACTATTCTCTCTCTCTCATTCTCACATCAACTACACCCTCCGTTCTCCGTTTCTTTCTTACTCCTCCTACTCGACCATTCGACTTATCCACTCCTCGACTACCCAACCACTCAACCCGCCCAACACCTCCCGCATACCCGTCAACCCGCCAATCCAACACCAACGAACACCACCCATGCCCCTTCCTCCACGCATCCCCAACTACATCCCTCATCCACACGACAATAGGAATTCATACGCTAGCCCCTCGTCAGAAACGTCTTCATGGCTTCCTCCTAGCTGTCCACCACCGAGTCCGAGTCCAGCCAGATCTGCGGGTGCGAGTACGGGTGTTGAGCAGGATGTTAGGTATGCCGGTGGTAGTCTGTACCTAACCCCACGTTCTTCAACTTTAGTAACGGCGTCGAGGACGGGGGACGCGGGATATACGCATGGTGCATCGTACATTGAAGAGGAAGAAGAGCAAGATTTCCGCTTGCGTTTCCGCCCTTCCACATCATCATCATCCCCCAGCGTCCCTATCTCCCCCCCCAGCATACTCATCGCATATTCCCGCACCCCCTACTCCGTCGTTGCGGAGGAGGAGATGCAGTATTCGGCCTGGATCCTCGGTTTCTCAACACCCTTCTTCTTTCCACACAGCCCCATCTTCCTCCCCATCTTCCTCCCCGTAGTCTGCACCATCACCATCACATCACCCCCACCGCAACCCCCACCCACGCCCCAGCAACGCAGAAAGCACCACCGCCTTCCTCCCACTAAACGCGCATCTACACCTACGCTTCCACGAGGCACGGCATGCAGCACGTCATATCGATATGTTTGGTCTTGGTGACGCGCGCTCCGTGCCTTATGTACGTGTATTGAGGGATATTATTGATGAGATGGAGGGTTTACAAACAACACGGTGAGTGTTTGCTTAAGCGGGACTTCTGTCCGTGCGTATATAGATAAGCATTCTTACTTCTTTTGACCTTTTCTTTCGCTCACTCACCTATATCGCTTCAATACCCTGTTTCTGCCTACTATCTGCCGACATGGAAGACTCATACGACGAGGTCGTGGACTTCGTGATCTTTCCGAGCGATACTGTGGCCACCTGCGTCTCTATTCTGGCTGCAGTTGATGTCAAGCTGGAGAGAGGCGGTGCCTCTAGTCGCGAGAGAACGCAGATTACCAAAGCTCACCTTTACGGCAATGAGTTGATTCTGAGACACAATCTCTGACCAATGATCGTTCGGGCGACCTCACCTATTCATCAGCGCCTTGCTGAGCTCCACGAACTTGCATCCCTCTGGCAACCTACCTCAGACCCGTGTACGGCTTTTCTGCTAGCGGTTTGCATGTCACAGGAGATGGAGCGATCGTGCCTAGAAAGCAGATCGTGCTTATCCAATCTCCTCACTGGTTCAATTACTGGGAGAAACTACAGCAGCCTTATCTCTACCCCACATCTATCAAGGACCATTACAATGAGTTCCTCACCACTTTGATGTGGATACGAATGGACCCAATTCGTCGCATGTGCGAGGACGGGTTTGAAGGAACGTATCGCGAGCTCACGAAAATGGCGAACGACGAATAGGTCAATTCCGAGAACCTTAGTATCGCTGGCAAGTCACTCGTTGACCTTTCACATGTCATAACTAATTGATGTAAAGAAGGCGCGTGCAGCGCCAGTATACCTACCCGGTCGATCACTAGGTCCACTTCACCAGCCATCACCGAACGCCCACTCGAGTCCGGCCAAGAAGGCATGCGCGAAGACAACGGCATTTCGCCGACTGAGATACCCACTCTCAAATTCATGGCCGTTATCGAGACATTCACAGACAAGGCAACCCACGAGATGGACGAGTATCTGGTTGATGAAAGATTGGCCGACATAATGAACGACGGCCTGGGCATGTGTGAGCACATTATCAGCAAGGGCTATGGTGGGAAAGCCAAGTTACAGGATATTCTCGATCTGGCACTTCAGAACGTTTAGGGGTGACATACGGTAGAGCTCCTGCGAATGTGTTCATTGTGTCGGTCGGAGGTAGCAAGATTGGAATTGACGGGGCTCTCTTATGACACATGGAGCTTAATGTCACCGGATCTCTGGTTACTACCCCTCGATAGACTCCTTGATGCTGAGTACTGGGGATGGCTATGATACGTCGGAAATCCAGTGAGCGACCTGAATACTGTAATGATAAATTCATGAATGTCCCTGGAAATAGAAAACAACCCTCAGCCCGTGATCCTAAACGCATTCCCGCGAAGATTTCTTGGCCTTGTCACCTACTGTTGACTCTCATCAAGCACAAGTACCGTCGGCCCAAAATCCTGCTCCCCCAACGAATCCGAATTAACTCCTCTTCTAACCCTCTCATCCTTCGCTTCTTCCTCAGTCGCAAACCGATAACACCTTACCTCCGCCAACCCAAACCGCTTGCCCTTGACCAAAAACTCTTTAAACCCTCTATGCGTAACAACAGCGATATTCTGATACTTCTCCGACAAATCCTGCAGCCTCTTCCTCACCACCTCCGCACGCTCCATCGCCCGCTCAAAGGAATACTCTGGATAATCCCATTCATCACGGCATTCCGAGAAGTCAAACTGTGGGAATTTGGCTTCTAGTTCCGCGCGCGGAAGACCCTTGTTGCAGACGGCGTCGTACGTTTCGCGGAGGTCAGGCCAGATTTGTGCGGGGATCTTGAACGGTGCTTGTTCTGCGAGAAAGGGGAATATGTTGATTGCGGTTTGTATTGTGCGTGTCATGGGTGAGATGAGGATTAGATTGGGTTGCGCGGTGAGGTTGATGTGCTTGGTGGTGTGGTGGCCGGATTTGGTTAGAGGGGGGTCTCGATCGGGATGGCCGCGTCGGACGTTGTGAAATGCTTCGCCGTGGCGTATGATGTGTATTTTTGGTTCCATTGCGCGGGTGGGGATCTGGAGTCGAATTGGGGAATGGTTGCAGTTGGAGAGAGGCTGGGTCTCGGATGACGTCGTAGTGGGGGGAAGGGCGGTACTAAAAAACGCCATCTCAACTTCGGTACTTTCTCACTCCACATTCTCGCTGCCCTTCAGAAATACTTGCATATTCTATGGACCGTAGTCATCAGGGAGATATGGAAGTTGAATGAAATTCATGGAATACTACTGCTATGTTAGATCGATGTAACCCCATTTTCCTTCCTCTGCTGCCTCTCCATCCATGATTCCGTCTACATACGCTTCACTAATGAGCTGGTATTTCCCATCATCATGCCTCCGAAGAATGAAAGGAACCTGCGCTCCACTTATCAGAGCAATGACATCGCCTTTCTTGAGATCGATAGAACCGACGCCCAAGTGACCTTTTGCAGTAATGAAAGGAGATCTTCTAGAATTAGTCTTGTTGAGATCATTACTGAATGCAGACGTGTCACTACAGCGATCCTTGAGTGATCGCTTCACTTCATCGCTCCTTAAGAACTTCAGAAGTCGGGGATTGCTGTCTTTTAGCAAACCTTCATGAACTCCCGTTTTCAAAAATAGCACAGCGTCAAGGAAATGATCCACTCTTTTTCGAGGGTCCTCACTTGTTCCACTCCCTGAACCTTCGTGTGAGACTCTAACCACGGTTCTGAAACGCTCCTTGAAGCCCGAATATACGTATTTTGTAACGTAGGAGAGGCGGAGAATTTCAGCCAGCCATTGTACTGGCCACGCACTTTCGGTAGTCCCGGGTACTCTGTGAAGGTGTCCCAATTGAAGAATTTCGTCACAGATATTGGCCATTATGGAGATCGTTTCAAGCCCATGTTTCCCACCCGGAGTGTCAACCAAGCATTAGCTCTTCGCTCCACAAGCATTGAATCGTGGACAGAGGATGATATGATCGGGACGAACGTCCTGTAATGTATCTAGCATAGGAGCCGACCAATCTGGTACCCACGAGGGCAAACTGCCTGATCTTCCACGTGCGCGACACTTTGACAACAGTGAAACATGCCCCTGCTGCAGCAAAGCAGCCATCGTCTTCGTATACGTCTCTTCCTTAGCTTTCGTGTAGTCTGGTGAAATTCCCAAATCTCTTAGACGCCTTTTGTCGTTCGCCAGGCCAAGGAGAGCAAATATCTTATCTCGAGGTTCGGTCGATTACAAATGTTGATAGCCTTCATGTTTAAGGATATGTATACTATCGACTGTTGTTGTCCGAAGTAGAGCTGCTAACGGATATCTTTGTGTCTGATAGATGTACGACATCCATAGCATGACCTGAACTCTGTGAAAGGCCGTGAATACTAGCCTCGTCTGGTATGGCGACCAAGATTGATGATGCTCCTTGCTCAGTATCTCGCATAGAGCATAGTATGCATTATAAGCAGCTCTAAATCTCTCACGTGAAATCCGTCTTGTTCCACAGACGAAATGGGCTCGTTTTGGAAGTGTGATCTCTTGCAAAACCCAGACTCGTCCCCACCATGCTCGCTGATAAATTTGTTTCAGATCAGCAGGTTCAAGCAGTTGCTTTTGAGAATTGAAACCGCTAATAGAATGTAAAAGGCATTCCAGTGCCAGTGTCGATACTGGTAGCCTTATATTGTCGAAAAAGAACTCGTCAGAATGACCGATGTACGGAGGGCTAGCGATCATCGCCTTCCAAATGTCCCGGCACCATGTGCTGTTACCAAGACCGCAGGCTTCAGCCATTCCCCCCACTACGTTAAGATGATCGATGACTTTGTCGCTGTTGTTCGCTGATTTCCCTAGCCAAGCAATGACTTCAGTCGCCTTGCGATATATCCCGCTCATCAATCCGACCTGCCATGCTTTCTCTTTGTTATCGTCTTGGTTGATGCATATCGCGTCTATCCATATGATAAGACATTTTGATTGCTCAAGACCCATCAACGCGTCATACAAGTTTTGCGTGACATAGAAGGGATAATCATCCACCAGTATAACGCTTTTATTTCTTGTTTCTCCCCACACGTACGACAGGGCTATGAAATCCGGGTTGTCATTGAGGCTGGCATGACACATCCTACATGCGGGTATGAGTTTGCTGCATCGACGATTTATTGGCAAAACTTCCAATAGGCGAATCTCGTGTTTCGAAGGTTCCAGTCGCTGATATGAGAAGTTACCCTTCATGATCGATCTGTCAGAAAAGTGGGTAGAGGAAAATGTCCTGGTATGAAGTAAATTGCGCTTCCAGGGCGCACAAAACGATGAAATATGCGATTGAACGTTGGAAGGTAGCAATCAGGCTGAGAATGGGTGTAGGCAGCAGCACTGCGCGTGGCTCAGATGCGGGGCTCTGGTCATCTACTCCACCAATCGCACCGAAGATGACAGCATAACAGCCAACAACTCAGGAAGCCTACAGGAATGGATGACGACGAATAAAATAGAACTTGATAGAAACGTGCAAGTAGTAGCTGTAATTGAAAATGTTATCCAAAGGGACGGGCCCGACAACATGTGAGCAGCCTGCGCCAACACTAATCTACCATGGGCAGTCCCCGGTATTATGAATGAACTTGCCCATCTCTTCATCCCTCTTCCCGTCTACAAGCTCCATGATGCTGATAACCGTATCTTTCGCACTCCTCGCACCAAACTCCTTCTTATTGTGCGGACCCAGGTTCGACTCCGTAAATCCTGGGTCGTAGCAGAAGACCTTCATTTTGCTGCCCGGTTCCTCTTCAGGCTCAGCCTCTTTCTTCTCAGCCATCATCATCATCATCCTATCCTGCTGCTCGATTCCAAGCCCATACTCGACGTGCAAGCATGCCGTGAGCATATTGAGAGCTACCTTACTCGCGCGGTATTGGACAGCTTGAATCTTGTACATCGGGCTCTCTGGGAAGAGGCGACGTCCGATACTTCCTGCACCGGAGGATATGTTGATGATCCTTGGATTCTGACTCTTCTTGAGCAGCGGAATGAGAGCCTTGGAGAGAAGCCATGGGCCCGTGGCATTCACATCGAATGCCGTAGCGAGCTTCTCACGCTCCGTCGCACCGTCTGGTAGAGCGACAGCAGCGTTGTTGAAGAGAATGTCGAGTTTTCCGTATTTATCTTGGATTAATGTAGCAGCCTGGCTGATGTCTTCGTCGCTTTGCACGTCGAGATGCACTAGCTCGACACTGCCGGAGAGGTTGCGTGACTGCAACTCTTGCAGGGCCACAGAACCTTTGTTGGTGCTCCGAGAGCCGAGGAGGACATGAAAGTCGCCCCTCTGGAGGAGTTGGTGCGCGATTTCGAAACCAATGCCGCTATTGGCGCCGGTGACTAGTGCAATTTCTTTTGCGATCATGGATGTCATGGTGCAGGTATCGTGGATTTAGACTGGGATAAAATCTGAAAGAAGATAGAAGTTGGCGAATTCTTACTCAATATTTCCAGTTGCGAGAGCATTCATATGGCTTTATATGCACATCGAATCACTGGTGTCTTTCTTGCCCTGCGGAGGTGGGCGTTCTAAAGTCCGCAATGGTAAGATTTAGCGTATCTCCGGAGACTAGAATGTGCATTTCCATGGCTGCACTCAGCGCAGAATGACATACTCACCCTACTGTCCAGGTGGTCGGCCTAACGCCGCTCTCTGTAGCGATAGCCGTATCCTGATAGGGACACCTCGGAGCAACTAACACAGGAAACGAGGACGGCAGACAATCCATCTTGCATTCGTCGATTCATTCTAACGCCATGGGTACTAGTGGATTTGCACTCCGGATTCAAAGTTCGTCCGCTCGAAAGGGCGTCATCTGCACGATTTCCGCGCATCATTTCTTATGAGTTTACTCCTGAAATTGAAACTGTGTATTGAGTGTAGGGGTCTTTGGTGGCTTTGCAATGTGTTGGCTGCATTGTCTGGTCTGGTATAGGTCCAAAAGGGCGTCATTGGTGTTCAACAAGCCACGGACTTGTCGCGGATCAAGAGAAGGGCGCATCTCAGTCAGAACCAATCCCGCAGGAGAACTTTTATGGAATTCTAATGGCACTTTGTGATCAACGATCTACATGACCAGTCCGGCCTGACTGCGTAATTGAGGGGATAAAGAATCAACTCTCAGCTCCGATGTAATGACATCCGGCGTCTTAGACCAGTCTTGCTGCACCAATACCCTACCCCGCTCGGCCATCTGGAGGTGAGGCAACTCTTTTCGCACTGCAGTGATTCCACCTTTTACACTGCTTGCGGAAATGCCCTTTGCTCGTAGCACGCTTGTAGCGACTCGCGCAGTGTCGCCTTGATAGCAGACGACGTATACCTCCTTTCCGGAGAGGTCGTGCGCGCTGATGCGATCAGAGGTGAATGTAACTTCCAGCTCCCTCCACTGTCTCTCGAGGACCATTGCATCGGAGAACGGACTTGGGGTCGAAGCGTTGGAGCTCTGAAGCGGCAGGTTGTATGACCCCGGTATGTGGCTTTTGATAAAGTCTTCCGGTTTCCTCAGGTCAAGCAAGACGACTT
Organism: Stemphylium beticola; assembly: GCA_029100535.1. Classification (NCBI taxonomy): domain Eukaryota; kingdom Fungi; phylum Ascomycota; class Dothideomycetes; order Pleosporales; family Pleosporaceae; genus Stemphylium; species Stemphylium beticola. The sequence continues at coordinate 8,174 of JARBXR010000097.1, read as the reverse complement.
CAAGACCCCCATCGTGCGCGGTACTGGTGAAATGTGACAGTGCTCGTGGTGGCTCCATCTCCCATGCTTCATCGTATCTGTAAAGGTCGACGACTTTGAGGTTCTATAGACGAGTCAGAAGGTGAATCCATAGCTGTGACGCAGGTTAAATACCTCGTTATGTATCGGATGGAAAGCATCACTGCCAAGCTTGTCAAAATACTCGTCGATGTACTGGTATGGTCCATCACAGCAGATGAAAACGCAATCAACGAGCCCATTAGGTCCAGCCAGCTCTGACAGGGTACCGGCAACCTTACGCTTCTCGAGATAGTTGAAGAGCCCTTTTATTGTCAGTCGCCATTGAGAGGTCATATGACCGACATACCCTTGAGGTTGAAGCCGGATGATGGACCGCAGACTAATCCTTCACGACAGAGCTGCAAGGATAAACTGAAAGCATCCTTTGAGCCCACTTCTTCGATGGCATCTACGGAGTCGCGCCAGGGAAATTCGACTGGACTGAGAAGTGTAAGCGACCTTGGTCCCGGAACGCGGTCACCTGGGGCGGTGCAGACACTATGCAATATGTTAGCTTGTGCCTTGCATATTCCGGCAGTTTACCGACATACCCTAGCCGAACTACAGAGGGCTTGGCCACTTTGAAGTATTGACCGAGGCCAGTCATGGTACCGGATGTGCCCATCCCGGCACATATTAGCCGAATGCCAGGTAACTGTTCGTGAATTTGCGGTCCGGTCCACCTGACATGCGATTGCCAATTCTATCAAAGTCAGCTTAAATTGAACTGAGCATGATTGCGCGAGTAACATACTGCGTCGTTCTCGTATTGGTTGACGTTCAGGATTGTTTCGTCTTCTTCGGCCATCTTCCTAGCTCGCTGTATACCGCCGCGCTCGTCGTGTGGCTCTGGCTGAGAGGGACCCCCAAAAAGTGTTCTACTTGAGTTTAGTAGGATGAGATTTTCTTGCTGTAGCATGCCTACATGTCCAATCCAAAGAATTGCATGAGCCTTAATTTGGGGCCGGATGTTTTATTGCTCAGAAATGCGCGGACGTCGTGTATCCCATGATTGATGCGGGATACCAGTGCTAAAGAAATGACAGTAGATCCGGAGCTGTATTCAACCACCTTCTTGGACTTCTCTGGCTGAACTCCTTTGGTCAACATGTTCAATGCTAATGCGACCTTTAGCATTGCGTAGACCACGATACCAAATATGCACATACCGGGCATGATCTTGACGTTATTCGATGGGTGCATGGACATCATCTTCGCGTGGATGCGAACACCATCGTTGTAGAATGGGTTTAGGCTTGGGGGTATCTCTACCAAGGGCAGCATTGGTGCGCAGTCCGGATCGAAATAATTTCGAAGAGCATCGGGACCCGAATAGGCGTTCAGGAGATTCCTTGGTGCCATTGTAGTATACTCAAAAGAAGTAGTAATAGGGCTTGTGAGATGCGAATGCTGACAATCTGCTCTTCAATAAATATGTGCAGCCCGGTGGTATATCGGAACTTGCTTCCTGGAACCGATATCAATCAACTGATCTGCAACACCCGGTTGAATTTGCGTGAATACCATGCGCCACTTGAAGACAAAGGTGCTCATCTTGTGTCATTCGTGGATGCTTTGCTCAGGGACAAGCGAAGATCGCTCCCGAAATACTCATCGTCGGAAGGAATCCCGCAGCGATGGGGAAGAGCTGCGCAAGCCAAGCTTCGCAGACAAGCTCTATGGGAGGGTGTGCGCAACACATAGCACCGTAGTGGCCTAGTTGGATGATAAGAATCTGGTCGCGATGGTTTTGAGGTGTATTGAGCACATTGATGTCGGTGAACAATGGCGGAACGCGACGACACTTATCCCGTTTTGTACTAGCGGAGACGCGAACTGGAGTGCGGAGGAACAACACAACTCCAACGTTTCATTCTCCGTCACGCAACGGCATGGTCTAATATAACACCTACTGGGTACGGCAATGCGCCCCTATGATCGGTCGTCGGCCGGCGCTTTTGCACATCATGCCGACCCTCCGCATGCATCACGATGTCCGAAAATGACGATCGAGCGGGCTACCAGATCCGCCACAATGCCCGCAACGCAAGATGCAAATGCCGCGAGACTTACGTATGTAACATTTTAGTTGTTATATCGAGGCTGCTTGGAATATATCATTATATCTCTGGGCCTTCTACTGCGTAAATTACTCGTCGCTTACGAAGATCGCCCAATGAGCTTGGTAACATAGTGCATATGCTGCCGCATCCATGCGCACACAGATTGCCAATGTGTTCACGTAAGACTTGGAGTCGCCCATGGATCCTAGTGCGGATGTAGATGATGCATAAGAATACGAAAAATGTGGGAGATCAACGGATCAGCAACACAGAGCCGGGTTGAGTACTTCATGTCGAGTTGGAGCTCTGACCCTACTCAACATCTCCACAAGCACTACATACACCGCTCGGACACGTAGAGCCATCTTGGCGACTCATCCCGCATTGCGATATCTATAATTTGCCACTGAAGGCTTCACGTAGCGTTTCTTCACTCCTGTTACCGCTTCTGCATACTCGAGACGGCTCTATCAACACTACTCTTACGCAATGACAACCAACACTGGCCTTGAGGCCCCGATAGATTCACCGATCAGAGTCAATTTAGAGGAAAAGATACCTTCACAGTCTGAGGATGCTGCGCCGACGTTTAACGACCAGACCAGTACGTCATTTACAGACCGCGCCTAGGCCTTTCGCTAACTTGACGGTTTCACCAGACTATGTGCCGGTCAAGACAATCATCACAGTAAGTGTAATTGCGGCCATCTCCGCTTTTGGTGCTCATGTGCGGTGCAGATATTTCTGGCATGCGCAAGTGTCGATCTGTTAGCCCTCATGGATCAGACTACTCTTGCAGCCAGCTTGACTATTGTCAGCAAGGACCTTGGTGCCAGCAGAGAGAGTGCCTGGATTGCAGGAGCGTACTTTCTAACGTCCACATCATTCCAACTCCTCTACGGGCGCCTTTCCGACATATGGTCCCGCAAGGTACTCTTGGTGGTTGGCATCGGCATTTTCTTTTTCGGGTCGCTCGCCGCATCCTTGGCGCAATCAGCCCTTCAGCTGATCGTCTTTCGCGCTTTCATGGGGGTGGGTGGCGGCGGTCTGATGACGGTAGCCCAGATGATTGTAAGCGATATTGTGCCGCTTCGCGAAAGAGGGAAATATCAGGGCATACTCGTACGTCAGAGAACATGGCTGCCCAGAAATGCCACTAATATCACCTTAGGGATCTGTTGTAGCTCTAGCAAATGGCATCGGTCCAGTGATAGGCGGTGCGCTCGCCTCTCAAAGCCACGATTCTTGGTAAGATGGGACAGAAGGGCTTGAAATATCGCGTACTAACTTTTCGAAAGGAGATGGATCTTTCGACTCAACTTGTTTATATGCGTCCTGACTACTGGCTCCGTCATCTTCTTCATGCCACTGAGAAAGGTCTATGGTAGTTGGAAACAGTAAGTAGGTAGATGTACCTATTCAGCCGACTCTAACAGTATCAGGAAGGTAGCGGCCATCGATTTCTTTGGAGCTTTCTTAGCTCTTGCCAATTCTACGCTACTTGTCGTATGTGATTCCATTCTCGCTACTTGGCCTAGGCTTACTTTTACAGCTTGCATTGACGTGGGCTGGCGGAGACTATGCATGGGCTTCTGCTCATGTTATTGCGACTCTCGTGGTCGGGGTAGTTGTCTCGGTGTTCTTCGTTTGCTGGCAGTGGAAGGGCACTAGTGTCCCTCTTATTCCGAGTAAGTTACGCGTCGACGCGAGCAATCGAGCCGCCAGCTAATAATCTCCAGTGGAAATTTTCAAGTCCAAACTTGTAAACGGGGCTGCGCTGACGATGTTCGTGAACGGCTGGAATTTTCTTGTCCAAATCTATTATATCCCGTCTTTCTACCAACTGGTCTATGGATACTCGGCTGTCAAATCCGGGGCACTACTACTTCCCATCACGCTCACCCAGAGTACGTCCATCACTCTCCTATCACCATGAGAAGGAAGCTTCTAACACACTATCAGCACTTTTCAGCACGTTTTCGGGTCTCATCGTGCACTGGACTGGACGGTATAGGGAATGCCTCCTGCTAGGCTGGGCAGTGTGGGCGATCGGTCTTGGCCTAATCTCAACGCTGAACAGCCCTTCCCTTGGAAAGCAGATTGGCTATGGACTCCTCGCTGGCCTTGGCCTTGGAAATACACTGCAGCCGTCACTCATTGCAGTGCAAGCTGGAGTTGAGCGCAAGCACATGGCCGTCGTTACCTCGACACGCAACTTCGTGCGCAATCTTGGTGGCACACTCGGCCTAGCCATCTCGGGAACAATCATCAACAATGCCGTTCGCCACTCGCTCATACCCTATGATCTCTCGCAATCGGAAATACAGCTGGTTCTCGACTCGCCGGGCCTATTTCAGGAGTCGTTTGGGCAGCAGCGTACCGAGACAATACGTGCTGCACTTACATCGGCGTACCAGCAAGGCTTTCGAATCATCTTTATCGTCGGTGCAGCTCTTAATGCGTTGGCGTTTATCGCCGCTTGGTTCATGATGCCGCAAGTCGAGCTCAACAGGAAGGACGATGCTCAGCTGAAGGCTGAAGGCAAGATGAGAGACGAGGAGAAACGCAAAAAGACCTCCGATGCCTAGTACAGTAGTGTCATTCTGCGGCTATCCAGACGACCAGGGGTCTGTATGCGCATGCGAACCTTCGGACTTTGTTTGTTCCCTCCGATAATCCATTCAACTACCGACGCCATGGTAGTTTCGGGTAAATGCCACACCACTATACACGGACTGCACGCAGCCCAACGTCGCAGCTCGTCCCCACATGCAAGGCCTTCCACTTCAGTTCCCCGCAATCGATCTGTATGCTTAATATCCATACAAGCGTAGATTGCATCTAGGTAACAAAGCTTAAATGAAACCCTATCAATAAATACACTTCAAGTGACGGCCTTAAGATCATGGCTTCCCTTTCCTCACCAGATACCGCAGAACGTCCTCAGCAGAAAAGCGCATCATTGTAGTAACCATGCTTACCACCACAACCACCCTCCTCACCCTCGCGCTCGCAGCAGCCAGCCTAGCCCAAGCACCGGAAGACTACCGCACCGTGTACATGACCTCAGCCCAAGACGCCAAATTCGTCGTAGTACCTAAGTCACGCACCGCAGGCGCCACGCTAGTAGTGTACGCTCCCCTCCATCCCTTCCCACACTCCACCACAAAACTAACAATCCCACCCCTCCAGCCAATCCCGCACCTCCTCCCCAGCACAAACATGGTACCTCGCCGCGCCCTCAAACAGCACCTCAATCCAACTCGCCTCCACCACGCTGTGCATGGACGCGGGGCCCAAGTCAGCATGGAAAGACATGGCGCCCATCTCGCTACGCGAATGCGTCGCTGGTGCTGAGGCTCAGACGTGGAATGCCATGGCTGATGGGCGTATCGCGTTGGCGGCTAGTAGCGGTACGAAGCAGTGTGTTGATCTGCAGTACTTGAGAGCTGTGGAGAATAATCCTGTGGGGTTGTATAATTGTGCTGGACTGGGGAATACGGGGGCGAAGGATAAGGGGATTAATTGGCCGCTTGTTGATGCGGGGGTGGTTTGAACAGGATGCGTAAGCTTTCCAGTAAATGCATTAGCTGGATGGTTCTTTGAACCGAAGCTATGCATTTTCATGGTTCAAATTCCATGCAATTTATGGACTTGGTGCATAGCGTGGTGTGCCACATAACGCACCTGATGAATTGATCATTAAGAGAATTTGGTAGCAGGAAGCCAGGCGTCTGCAAACGGTACAATTCAGTGTATGCAATGAGTCCTGGTATTATTATAATCATCCTCCCTACAGTAAAAAAGCCTTCTTGTTCTCTACAGAAGAAGAAGAAGAAGAAGAAGAAGAAGAAGAAGAAGAAGAAGAAGAAGAAGAAGAAGAAGAAGAAGAAGCCATGCACTCCCTTCTTTCTCACTAGAATCCCTCAATCAAGTTCCCGTCCATCTATCAAAACCCTAATCCCCACCATCACGACGCCCCTCAAGAGTTACATGCCCCTCATCATCCTGCACATCCAGCGCGATCAAATACGCAGCGATCGAGTCCACATATTCTTCCCCCAGGCTGCAAACGAGGCGCAGATGGCGTAAACGGAAACGCCTCGACACCTTCGAGCTCAACAAGCGGCAGCGCTGTCGACACAAGAGGCGAAACGTCCGGAGTACGAAAGAAATGAGACCGAGGAGTTTCTAATGGAGAGAGCGAAGGTGAAGTTGGGTCTTGTTCGCTAGATGGTGCTGAGACTGTAGTTAGTGAGGGCACGGAAGCAAGGCCGGCTGGGTCATTTGTTTCACGAGCGTTATCAGTATCTTCGCCATTCTCGGATGATTGACCAGTAACCATCTGATCTTGCAACGTATCCCGTAGACGATTCTGTAAATTGTCGATGAAGCTTTCTGCGTCAAAGCGTGCCGCCCGGGTATGGACGTTGCGATTGTGCGGTAGTGCAACAAGGCCTGAGGGAGATAGGTGGCCCCTAGATGCATTACCCAGCAACTCTGAGGGCAAAATAGCGCTGGGAAGTGCTACGACTGGTGGCTGGCGACGACTAATGTGAATGCTGACTATGCCGTCCGGGCTGGTTTCGAGACGCACTTCGACATCCCGGAGCAGGTCGTTGTCGACGAAGATGTTGATGGGCTCGCGTATAGCGTCGGAAGAAGGAGACCATGTTTCGCGCCCAGCATTCCCTGGAGTATAGGGAGGCGGTGCCTCAGTAGATGGCTCATAGAAGGTCCTATAGGAACGTTCTGACATGATGGAATAATTTGTAGTGTTTCGCGTTGGAATTCGTTATAGATCTGCTGAGTTGTGTTGTATGATGTTTCGATCGATGTTTGACGTATGAATGGTTCAAGACTGTATGCTGTTAAGCGTGTCTCGTACGTCTAGAAAGACTAGAAAGAAGAGCTCAATCTTTCTTATGGTTGTCGGTAGCTATTACGTTGTGAGATATTATAGGATGGCGCTGTGAACGCGCGCGCTCTTATGATTGCGCACGGGTCAACAGTGTGAGACTATACAGCTGTCCCGCGAAAACACCAAGTGAATAGCTATAACCTTCTACTCAATACTATAGTTACTATCCTTAGTATCTCTAACCCTCTTTTTCTATTAGCGGCCTTGGTACGATAACGGCGGACTTCACAACGCATCAGGGGCTCAATAGTGAAAAGAAACAGTAAAGACGTTACAGCAGACACCGTCTGTTGTACGGTAATAAAGAAGTTAGATATTTTGATAAGGAAATCGAGAAGAGAGCTCGCACGTTGATAAAAAGAGTTCTCTCTCTCTCTTTCTGCTGTGAGATGTAATAATGAACATAGATTTATGAAAGCGGATTGTATCATGCCACCTAAAATCTATTCACAGCGCTATATCGACAATTTGACGGCTTAAGAGAAAGAAAATGGTGGTTTTTTGTCTATATCAGAGCTTCTTGCTTGCAAGCCAGCGTAAACGTCGTTGCGATATGGTTCGCTACTACGATTGCCAACCTGAGATGCATAGGTACTCGATCGATTCTTTTAGATACAGATCAAACGTAGCCTCGATAGCAGAGAGAAGTAATCGACTCAGAACCCAGGTGAGGACGCGCGTGTGGTCGCTAGTATGAGAAGAGCTTGGCTATCTGGATCTCGTATTAGCAGTGATCAGCGACAGGGGTATCGTGTTACATACCAGCCTCGGACATTAGGTCAGTTTGAACCGAGATCGCATCATCCTTTTCCTTGTTTTCGTAGAATGTTTTGGTCAGACTTTCCAACAAGCAAGTCAAGTCAAGCCGGCTGGCTGGCTCGAGTAGAGCTTAATGAAACAGTAAGCAGCTTAACTTAATTATATAATTAAGCTAAGATAGGTAGCTTACTTAAGGCTTAACTTAATAGCTTATTAGTATATACTATAAAAGTTCTTAGTATAGAGTCTTATAATAGTTGCTACTCTAGCTACTTAAATTATATAAGAGCTCTAATGTAAGGGGCAGTTATAGGCAATAGTATTTGCTTCACACTGCAAGAGAATAGTGGAGGATGGCTCTGTATTGCTAC